>JAOXJP010261891.1:0-35484 GCA_025762735.1 Platanus orientalis | reverse complement strand
GGGTAAGACAACTTAGAGAGTGGCTAAAGTTGGAATGACATTAGGGTCAACACATAAGTGCCAAAAAATGAAAAGCATCCCCCAAAAAGTATATTTCACTTTTTCTGTGTTGATGTGTCAACCCTGATGTCATTCCAACTTTAGCTACTCTCTAAATTGTCTTACCAAATCCGGCCTCATGCAAACCCTAGTTTTGAGAAAGGGATGAAGGAAATGCCTTATAGTTCAGGTTCCCTGAGTCGAAGATTAGTAGATGTTTAGTTTTGTTACACGGTGTTATGGTAATCGGGTATACGATTAAAAATAGATGTCATTCATATAGTTTATATAGTCATATGAGACCTACCAATATTTAAGTCAAAACCTGTTTGTACTTCTCCTTTCTTTGATTCAAAAGCGTGTAAGGATTACAAAACTGTATGGCTAGCATTCCTCGTATTAACATCAGTGTATATAAAAATAAAAACAACTTATTTTAGCAAAGAATAAAGTACTTAGAACATCTCAAATAACTATTAGTTAGTAGATAATAAAGGTAATTATTCATGCACTATGGAACAAGTGTGTTTCCTTAAAATATTATTTCGTTTTGGCAAATGATCAGTTGAAGCAAAGTTTCCACAAGCATGCACAAGCAATCTTGCTCAAGTTATCACATAGAACCAAAGCAAACAAACAAAAAATCAAACCCAAGATATAGCTTAGGTTTTGTTTTCCATTTTTTTCTATGTGATAGCTCAAGCAAGATGCTTACGCATGTTTTAAAAAGTTTGCTTGAGCTGATCTTTTGCTGTTTTGGCAAAAGATTATTACCTTGTCAAATATTAGATATTAAAGGGTCGGTTGATTATTTGACAAATTACACTGAGGCGTCGCATGTCACAATATAATAATCTACCACATAGATAGCCATAAAAAATGCACACAATTTCATTGACCATGACGTGTTGTATTGTCTTTAATAGATGAACAGGGTTTTTTTCTTCTTATCCTCCTGTTGGATATATTATATATGAGCAAGTTTAGATGCCCTCTACTTAATAGTTTTTCCATGAATGCTTGATTTATGAGTTATAGTGCTAGCATATCTCTATTAATGAGTTGGTCATTGCTGTAGAGAGGATGTAGAGAAGTTTTGCCAGTGAAACTAAATTTCATCAAGAAGAATATAAATACTAGCCCCTATTGTCCAATGTACAAGAGAGAAGAGGACACCAAGATTCTAGCGTAGTAAAATGCCTTACAGTTCAAAAAAAAAAAAAGTGTGGTTTGCCTCTCCCTTGAGCATTAGGCAAAATGGCTTAACGGTTGGTTCAACATCTCCATTCAAACCAAAATGTAATACAAAGACCTTATTAACATTCTGTTCATTGTAAAGAATAACTTTGACAGGGCCATCAAAAGCCAGGGATAGCGGTATAATTATAGATGCTGCTGATAGATATATAGAAAGCTAGGCCTTGTCTCCCATGTAAGAGATGGGTATCCAAAATGTTGTGATAGAAGGAGACATTATAAGCATAATCCAAGCAATGGAAAATAATAAGGAGATTTGCTGATAAATCTTGTGAAAAGACTAAAACTCTTCTTTTTTCTTCTTTTCTTGGTATGAAAAGGGCTGTAAATCTCTAAGTAGGTCTTATGTGTCCTATTTGTTCTAGTATGTCTGGATAATTACAATGAAGTTTGGCCTGAGGAGTTCCAACCCTAGACTATGGTGTGGGTCTCGTAGACAATTCCCCATCCCCTTGGACCTCTTTTTGCTTGGTTTGGGAAGTTCCTTTTAAGGGAAAAAATAAAAGAATAGGTCCTATTTAATCAATCAAAGCAAGTAAGCGTGATATGAAGGCAATATCAAATTGAAACTCTTAACCCTTGTATTCAAAATGAGTCTTTTTCACTCCATCACGTCACCACCTAATTGAATTGGATTAACAAAAGTAAAAGAAGGTGGAATAAAACCAGATGAAATGCAATTCTCATTTATTGCGTGATCAATGTCAATGCCCCTATCTACCCCAAAAAAAATGTCAATGCCCCTTGCCCGAGTAGTTGTGGCATCGCTTTTCCAAGAGAAGTCATGACTTCAATCCCATCTGGTGGCATTCTGCAGTGTATATGTGGATATTTGCCAATGGTGTGTGTCCTGAACCAAGATAAGGCGGTCAACTGCCCAGAGGCCCAAATGACCCTACCAAGTACCACTAAAAATTAGGTGAGAACGAATCTTGTGAGAACGGCATCAGGGTACGGACACATCAGTGCTGAAAAGTGATAAATGCCCCCCAAAAGTGCAAATCACTTTTTGGTACTGATGTGTCAGTCCCTCTGGTGCCGTTTTCACGGTTCTCACGAGATTTGTTCTAACATAATCCAAGCCCACCAAGTACCCACAAAATTATGGTGCATTCCATCTAGGGATGCAAGTATCCGATTATTATCTGAGTCCGGTTCATTTTCGAATTCGTTTAAAGCAAATTCGGATATACATCTATCCGTTTCGATTAAATATCTGTTCGTTTAAAAAATATTCGATTATAAATGAAACAAATACGGATATATACATTCGTTCGACTAAATATCCGTATTTATATATAGATATATGTAAAGTACCTAATGATTCATTTAAATTAATTGTCATACTATATAATATTGTAAGTTATTTTATTTTTTAAACACTATTGTAGGTTATGTTGCATCACTTTTAACATTAATCCTAACCTAACATATACAAATGTGTTAACCTAACTTAATGAATTTGTTTAATCGGATATATTCGTATTTGTATCCGATATTCAACTAACTTAACAGATATAAATATGAACCTATATGTATCTGACTCGATTAAATATCCGATTATAAATGAACCAAATTCAGATATACTAATATCCGCATTAAATCCGGCTCATTTGCATCCCTACTCCCAAGCAACTCCACCAGTGTGGATTTAGCCTAGACCCAGGTACTTCACCCTTCATTTCTTTCTTGCCCCCCTTGTCTCTGTTCTCTTATCTTTTTCCTTCTTTCCTTTTGATTAATTTCTAACCTTGGGTCAACTTTTTGTGTAATAATGAAGACAACCAACAAATTTTTGGCTCAAGCCCAAGAGGCTAAAGAAGCTAAAGCCCGGGAGACCAAAGCAGCTGGCTAGGGAGCGGCTATGTCCTTGAAGAAGAAGAAGCGGCATCTTGTCCTCGGGGGGCCTTCTAAGGTTCAGGCCCCCGAGGTCATCCCTGAGGTGGTACCAGCCGAACCGCCCAGCCAACATCTCCCCTGACCCCTACTGCTAACATCCCAATCGTGGATTTGAGGATGAAGCTGCCGGGTCTCCTCCAGGCCCCGCCACCAAGGGCAAAGCGGTGGATTCCCATAAAGTAGCTCTTGCCACTACCACTGAGGCCCCCGCCCCGCCGTCAACGATTGTGGCCACTCCTTCTACCCGGGTGCCCCCTTCTTTGGTCCTAGAAAGGGGTGAGTCTTCAACGGGGTCCGTGTCTTGGCTGTCAAAGCCGAGTCCCGAGGGGACTATCTCTTGGAGGGCGTTCCCCCTAAAGACCTCGAGTTCTTGAGGAAGACTATCGCCCCTTCTTCCCTCCACCGTGCCATGATGCATTATGTGGCTAAGGTAAAAATCCTCTTTTCTCTTTTTCCTTTTTTCCCCCCTTTTTCTGTTTTGTTTCTACGCTGACCTAACTCTTCTTTATATCTATCTTTCTAGACTGTGACTCTGATGGTGGCCTCTATCCAGAGGTATAAGTTTAGTGAACAAGTCCGAGCCGACATCCTGAATCTCCTTGCTTAGACCAAGAGCAAACTTAAGGCCACTTGAAAAAGTGTTAAGGCTGAGATCTATGCCCACGAGGATAAGGTTAAATGAGCCATGGGTTCCAGCAACAACATGGTCGCCCAGCTCATAGAGCACGAGACTTATATTAAGGATCTGACAACACACTTGCGGGTGGCCGATAGGGAGATCACCTAGGCAAAAGAGGAACTCGGGGTAGAGAGGAACTACAGTATTGTAGTCGAGGACTCATTTGCCGCAACCCACGAGGTGGTGGTGAACAAGAAGGTAGTCGAGGCTATGGAGCTATCCCACATCCAGGCCAAGGAGGAGAGGGAGAGGGCCATTGAGGTGGCCACTGCCAAATACTTGGCCTCGGAAGCCTTCCAGGTCGTCAAGGCCGGGAGTTACCTAGAGGGGTTTAAAAACTTTTAGGAGATAGCGGCTGAGGCTTACCTGGACTGAGACTTCTCCACCTTTGTTCCTGACGAGGAGGAAGAAGAGGTTGAGGAGGGGTAGGAAGGGGGCGACAAAAGACTAGAAGGGGAAGAAGTGGTCGAGGGATCCGGGGCTGCTGTTCCGGGGGAAGCCACTTCGGGGGATGCCAACCCCCAGGTGTAATTGTATTTTTTATTTTATTTCTTTTTTGTAAGTCTTTATCATATTAATAAAATTTCCTTTTTACCCCTGTCTCTATGTACTATATTTTGGTTGTGATTTTTCTCCTTGAATTTTTCTAAGTATATATATGCGTCGTGGTACTCATGTTTACTCTCGAGTTTCCCAGGTGTAATGGTGTAGGTCTCAATAGGTGCTCCTAAGCGTGTATGAATAATTACTAGATTTTTCTAAGTATGAGTGTGTCTCGGGGTGTATAACCTCTAACCGAGTAAGGGTGGACAATGAATTTTTTTTCTAAGTATGGGTATGCCTCAAGGTTAATATTTTACCAATGAATAAGGATAAGTGATGACAACTGAATTTTTCTAAGTGTAGGTGCATCTCGGGGTTAATACAATCTCGACTAACGGTATTTTGCCCTTAAACACTTTTTCAGGAAATAGGGAGAAAACCCATTTGGTCTCTCATGGTTTTGGGTGAATAAGGGTTCCTAGTGGCATTCTTTTAGACTTGAGCCATTCCCTCATACAGTAGCTTTTCTTTAACAATGCCGTCAGGTACTCTTAAATCCTCATATTTAATTCTTATATGCGAGAGGGTATAGTTGTACTTACTTGGTATCGGGGGATTGATTCTAGTTATGATGCATGCATCCTGATGTGCCTCAGCCTCTTTGCTTTTACTGATTTGTGAGGCTTCTCTCTACTTAGTTCTTTTTCCCTCGAAGGATAGGTCGATCTCGCGACTTGGGGTCAATCTTGTGACTTGGTTCAACTTTATGACTTGAGGGTTAATCTTAGAACCCGATGACTAGTCTTGTAACCCGAGGGCTAGTCTTGTAACCTGGGCATAAGACGCGAGGACCTGGGAGGATGGGCCATTCTGGTGGTTGGGGTCAATCTTGTGACCTGAGGGTTAACCTTGTAACTCGGGCACGAGGCATGAGGGCCTAGAAGGACAGACTAAGCTTGCGGCATGAGGTCAATCTAATAACCTTAGGGTTAATCTTGTAACTTGGGCATGAGACACAAGGGCCTAGAATGATGGGTCAGTCTTGTGGCTTGGGGTCAATCTTGTGACCTGAAGGTTAATCTTGTAACTCGAGCACAAGGACCTGAAATTTTTCCTAGCTCTATAGAGTAAGAACATTTCATTACTTAAAGTAAAATCAACTAACACTTCATTGATAATATTTTCTCAAATGCTCTACACTCTATGGTCATGGCAAGGGCTCTCCCTGTATTGTCTCGAGGTGGTAAGTTTCGGGCATATTGCAGCGTATTACCTAGTAAGGTGCCTCCCTGTTTGATCTTAGTTTTTCCTCTGTCGGATCTTGTGTCTTCAGACTCACCTTTCTGAGCACTAAATCCCCGACTATGAATCTCCTCCTCTTAACTCATGAGTTATAATACTTGGTCATTTTTTGCTTATAGGCGACCGTTAGAAGTGTAGCCTTGTCCCTTTGAGATTGTTCTTGAGGATTTCTTCATTTTTCCCTGAGTTAAAGTTCGTTATTATGTGTGTTGCCATTCCAATCTAGACCGATATTACTGCCTCGGTTCCAAACGCTAGTAGGAACAATGTTTCCCCTGTGAGAGTCCTTACCATGGTGCAGTATGCACAAAGGATGCTTGACAGTTCCTCAAGCCAAAGGTCTTCGGAGTCCTCAAGTATTTTCTTAATTATGCCCAGAAGTGTTCTGTTGGTGACCTCCACTTGGACGTTGGCTTGGGGGTGAGACAGGGAAGAGAAATGATTTTTTTATCTCGAGTTCTACATAGAATTCCTGGTACTGGGTATTGTCAAACTTTTACCATTGTCAGTGATGATAACTAGGGGAATCCCGAACTGGCAGACGATTGACTTCTAGGTGAAATCATGGATGTTCTTCTCAGTGATTTTTTTCAGGGGTTCAACCTTCACCCACTTGGTGAAGTAGTCGATGGCCACTACCAAAAACCTTATCTGTTCTTTTCCCCGTGACCCAACAATGTTGATTCCCCATTGAGAAAATGGCCAAGGTACGACTATGAGGACTAACACTTCTAAGGGCTTTTTAGGGACGTTGGTGAACTTCTAACAGTTGTCACACTTTCGGACTAGCAGACCTGCATCCTTTTGCATGGAGGGCCAATGGTATCTTGCCCTAATGGCTTTGTAGGCCATCATCCTGCCCCCGTGTGGTTCCCACATATTCCCTCATGTATTTCCTAGAGTATATAGTTGGCCTCCTCTTCATATAGGCATCTAAGCAGGGGGAGGGTGAAGATCCTCTTATAGAGGGTGTTGCTGAGAAAGAGATACCAACTCGCCTATATTTTCACTTTTCTCGCCTCTTCCTTATCCTCGATCAACTCACTGTTCTTCAGATACTTTATGATTTGGCTGGCCTATTCGGGCTCGGGGCTGCCCATGTTGATTTCATTGCCTTTTTCTGTCTCAGTGTTTGGCTTAGGTAGACACTCAACAAGGATCCCAGGGTTAAGACTTTCAGCAGCAGATGATGCGAGTCTGGTCAACCTATCGACTTTTTCATTTTATTCTTGCGGGACCCGCTATATGGTAAAATGCCCAAATAGAGATTTCTCTTTCAGTATCATGGTGAGATATTATTTCATCTGTCCATCCTTTGCCTCTTACTCCCCTTGTACTTTCCCTACCACGAGCTAGGAGTCGTTGTTGACCCTGACTTGCTTTACTCCAAGAGTGCGGGTAAGGCATAGTCTAGTGAACACTACTTCGTACTTGACCTCGTTGTTGGTTGCTTTGAACTCGAATCTGATGGCATACTCGAGCTAGTTTCCCTCTAGTGTGACCAAGACAACTCCTCCCCCGATTGTGCTATTAGTGAAAGAGCCATCGACATGTATAACCCACTTTGTTTAACTTGCTTATTCTCTTTTGAGCTGTTCCTCTTACGCCTCAGACTCCTCCCGAAAACATGAGTGTATTCGGCGATGAAGTCCACCATTGCCTGACCCTTGATAGTTCCCCGGGAGTGGTATTCGATGTCAAACTCGCTCAGCTCTACGGACCACTTGACTAGTCTCTCGAAGGTCTCGGCTTTGTGCAGTATGGTTCTGACTAGTTAATTAGTGAACACCTAGATGGTGTGGGCTTGGAAATAGGACTTCAATCGTCGGGCTGTGATAACCAGTTCATACGCCATCTTCTCAGCCCTCAAGTATCTCTCTTCTGCCCCCTCAAAGGCTCTATTAGTGTAGTATACTGGAGCTTATATCCCGCCATCCTCCCTGAGTAATACTGAGCTGATTGTCGTTCCCAATATCGATAGGTACACATAGAGCGCCTCGCCCTGTTTCGGCTGATTGATCAACAAACAGTTGAGATGGTCCTTAAGCTCCTGGAAGGCCTTATCTCATTTTTTGTCCCATTGAAATGCATTTTTCAACAAATAGAAAAATGTAAGGCATTTATCCATGGCCTGGGATATGAATCTGCTCAAAGTTGCGACCCTCCTGGCCAGTTGTTGTACTTCTTTTGTGTTCCTCAGTGGTTGCATGTCAATTCTGGCTTTCACCTTATCAGGGTTTGCCTATATCCCTCTCTAGGACACTATAAACCCAAGGAACTTCACATCAAACACTCTGAAAGCACATTTACCTAGGTTGAGCTTCATCTTATACTTCCTCAGGGTCTGGAATGTTTCACTAAAATCTGACAAATGTTGCTCGGCTACGAGGTTTTTCACGAGCATGTCATCCACATACACTTCGATGTTCCTCCCAATCTGGTTTTTAAAAATCTTGTTGACTAGCCTTGGGTAGGTTGCTTCTGCGTTCTTTAGCCCGAAGGGCATGGTCTTATAACAATAAAGCCCCCTGTCGGTGACGAAAGTCGTCTTCTCCTAGTCGGCCTCGTGCATTTTTATTTGATTGTACCCCGAGAAGACGTCCATGAAGTTAAGGTTCTAGTGGTCAGCCATTGAGTCCACCAGAGTGTCGATCTTCGGGAGGGAAAAAAAATCTTTGGGACATGCTTTGTTGAGGTCGGTGAAGTCAACACACATACGCCACTTCCCATTAGGCTTTCGTACCATAACTACATTTGCCAACCAGTCGGGATAATGGACCTACCTTACGAAGCGGGTTTTTAGTAATTTGTCCACTTCCTCTACAATGACCTTATTTCTCTCTAGGGAAAAGTTTCTCTTCTTCTGCTTTATGAGCCTCAAGGCTGGGTTCACATTTAGCTGGTGTATGGCCAGCCAGGGGTCTATCCCTAGCATGTCTTCATGCGTCTAGGAGAATACGTCTTGATTCTCGATAAGGAAGCATTACAACCATCTTTTGAAATCTTTTGGTAGGTTTGACCCCACCCGGGTCACTCGGTCAGGTGTTGTTGAGTCGAGGACATTATCCTCAAGTTCTCCTCTTAGTTCTGCCACCACGTGGGTCCCTTCATCTCGAACTTCTAGACTGTCGATTTCCATGTCTCCTTTGGATATTGCACCCCTTTGAGTGAGGTGATATAGCATTCTCTGGCCGCCACCTAATCCCCCTTGACTTACCCGACTCCTCCTTCAGTTGGGAAGCACATCAAAAGATGGTAGGTTGAGGTGACTGCCCTCAGTATATTCAGCGTTGGCTTCTAAGGATTATGTTGTAGGTAGAGGAGCAATCGACCACCAAGAAATTAACTACTCTGTAGAAGAGAGGATTTCTCAATTAGGTTTTTTTTTGTTGTTTCATACATGGAGGGTAAGTCGTTACCCTTTTTTATAGGCTTGAGTAGTGGCATATCAAATCGGATCTCACATGTCGCTTTCCCTCACGTCCTTTGCCGCATTGTCCCCTGCTCTCTCTGTCATTTTCTCAGTATGTCAGGCCAGCTGTAGAGAATATTCTCTTATGATAACGGCCTCCAAGTTGTGCTTATCTCTAAGCGAGGAAGTCGGGGTCTTTATACTTTTTGTTTGTTAAGGATTCTTGGATATAGGGTGCCTCAAGGTTACGACTAGTTGTTTGATGTCAAGTGACCTAAGCAACATCCCGAGGCTATTTTCGGAATACTAGGGGAGTCAGGTGCCGAGGGGTAGAACAAGTAACTTAATGTTTACAGGTTTCACCTAAGTAACCGGTAGTCAAGTGTCTAGTCGATGGCCTCGATTATTTTTTGAGTCGGGGGATTCACGAAGGTTCTCCAGGTTGGTCTCATCGGGAATTCTTTGGGTCAATCATTTTTTAGTTATGGCTTAGCTAACCTATTGGGTCGGTTTATAGGGGTCTCAATATATTTCCCCATCAATAATAATAAGGGATTTTTCCCAAAACAGTTTAAAGTTTTGGCATAGTTTCCAAATGGGGGGCCCAGTGCACGAGGCTCCCACTAACACAGGGTCTCGAGAGGGCAAGATGTACGCAGCCTTACCCCCATTTTTGGAGAGGCTGTTACCGTGACTTGAACCCGCGCCACTAGGGGCACTAACGGTTAGCCTTACCGTTTCCAAATAACAAGGTAAAGAAAACCATTTCCGAAACCGGTTTTTTTAGGATAAATTTGGTAATAAATTCGTAGTTAACGGTTAAGCTATATTTATTATTCCTTTTATACCCTTAACCAACTGAATTTGGCGACCCAATCTCTTTCCTATTCCATTGTCAACACTCTCCTGATATATCTCTCCCACCAAATTATGAAATTTTTGGATACGTCTCTCTCTCTTTCTCTGTGTGTGTGTCTCTTCATGACCCACTTGAATGAGTTTGGATTTGTTAGAATTTCAACAACTTGTTAAAATCCCAAATTAAAATAGGACACATGGCTAATTGATTCTCAAATATTTTGGTTACATAATTGAGCCGTCAATGTCATTTAACTAATTCCCAAATATTTTTATTGTTTCCCTTTGTAACTCCCTTTTTTTTTTTTTTTTTTTTACGATATTGTTTTGCCCTTGCCTCCTTTAATGTGTTGTAGAAGCTCTACCAAAGCTGGATTAATGGACATTTCTTCTAAATGCTAAAACTAACTAATTTCCCTATATGATTGTTGAAACTAAAACTCATCTTTGTTATGTGGTTTACTGAAATCCATTTTTTGATTTAAAAAAAACCATTTTCTTAGATTTAGAATCAGAAATATCAATCTTGGATCTGTTCACCAATTGATCGTCATAGTTGACGGCACCTTCCACTATGCTTCTTAGTGGTAGAGAATGTTTCATACCAAAAAAATGAAACCTATCGTGGTATAGAGGAAGATGAATTACAGATACAAAGATTGAACTGTGGCTGAGCTTGTGTAAGTAAACAAGAAAAATAAAATAAAAATAATAATATGAATGTCGTAAATGATTCAATTAGCTAACCAAAAAATTAGGAAATTAATTAACCATGTGTCCTATTTTAATTGGGAATTTCAACAATTTGCTGAAATCATATCTCTAAAATTCTGGATACAATCTCTGTCTTTCTCTCTGGCAAAATTCCGGAATGAGAGATTCAATTGCTTAATATATCGTATAACAGATTTAGGGCTAAAAAAGTAATTACAATTCACTAAAAACCGATTTTGAAAATAGTTTTTTTTACCTCATTATTTGACAATTATACCAAAACTTTGAACCGATTTGGGAAAAATCCCTAATAATAATAAAGGGTTACCTCCCCCAATTTATACATGTCTCTATCAATTTCCAGTAAAATAAGAAATTACAATTCCTAATCTAAATGTATGCAGCATTTCAACCAGTCTGTGACAAGGCAGATATCATCTGCGCCACCCTCTGATGGGACACTTGGGAGAGGAATCAATTCACTTTTTAGAAGTTTATGATTCCCCCGAGTGTCCCATCAGGAGGGTACCGCAGATGATTTTAGGTCAACAGTAAGTGCAAAAAGTCATTATATTTTTTTTTGGTGACAATAGATCTAGATAAGAAGGTCATTATGGTAGTCAAACTCGACAAATGAGAGGAAAGAAGAAGCTGGGGATCACTACTTTAACACAAAAAACAATGTGCTGGGGCCGGCGGCTGCATCATCTTTCCACAGTGAAAGTCGATTCAAATCCCCTAGGATGCACGTATGCAGTGCGTCATCACATACCTCACCTGGGGTTAGGGTCCTTCTTATGTGGTTGTCAAGTGGGGTTTAACACACAGAAACCAACGGAAACAGAGGTTCTACAGCAAGAATTGTTGATGCACTGTAATAAAAGATTTCAGCCAAGCAGTTTTAGCAGGCTCCATAATCCTGGCTGTTCAACCTCGTATATGTCAGCCCGTAACATTTACAACAAATAACAATAACAAAACCTTATTCCAAATACACAACCTTAGAAAGGATTCAATGGCTTATGTACCCTTTCGACGTTCAACATGTTAGTGATTATCTCGGGATGCAACATTGATCAATGAAAAAGCAACAATAACAACAACAACAACAAACAGCCTTATCATGTTCCGTCATTTCTCTTTGTTTAGGGTCATATCTATCATTAAATTACAATCTGTCATGTCTTTCTTTACCACATCAACCCAGGTCAATTTTAACCTTTTTCTAATCCTTGTAACACCTTCAACTTGTATTGTTTTACACATTTTCATTGGTATATTCATTGGTATTTGTTACACATGTTCAAACCATCTCAATCAACTTTTCTTTATTTTATCACTTATTAGTGTTACACATAAGCTCTCACAAATGGATTCATTCCTATTTCTATCCTTTTTAGTTTTGCAACTCATCAATCTTTACATCCTCATTTCAAACACTCATTTTACGTACATGTTATTTGTTGACTGCCCAACATTCTGTTCTATAAAGTATGGTTGGTCTTGTAGTTGTCTTACAGAATTTTCCCTTTAATTTAGTGGTATTCGTTTGTTACACAACACTCCAAAAGCACCTCTCATCTTTAGCCATCCTGTTCTAATTCTATGAGCAACATCATCTACAATATCTCTCTCTTTGTACTCGATTGAACCAAGATAACGAAAATAGTCACTCTGAGGTATCTCTTGGTTATCAATTCTAACTACTCCCTCATTTTTTACTTCTATTTTAGCTAAACTTGCATTCCATATATTCTGCTTTAGTTCGACTTATCCTAAAATCATTTGATTCTAAACCATCATTTTATAATTCTAACTTGACATTTAATTACTCCCTCCATAGTCTCATCAATCAACACAACATCATCAACAAATAGCATACACCGTGACACTTCCTCCTATATGAACCTAATCAACCCATCCATAACTAAGGCAAAAAAGGTACAGACTCAATGTTGACTCTTGGTGCAAGCCTACTGTGATTGTAAACTCACTTGACTTTCCCCGGGTTGTCCTAATACTAGTTATTACTCCATCATACATACCCTTAACTATGTCAATATATTTACTTGTGACCATTTTTTTAATCCAAAACCCACCAAATGATCTCTCTTGTACTCTATCATATGCCTTTTATAGGTCAATAAAGACCATGTGAAGATCTTTTTTTTTTTTTTTTTTTTTTTATATTTTTCCATCAATCGCCAAAGTTAGAAAATAGCTTAAGTTGTTAATCTCCCAAACATAAATCCAAATTGATTTTCAGATACTTTAACTTCATGTCTTAATCGATGTTCAATCACTCTCTCTCATAGTTTCATTGTATGGCTCATAAGCTTGATCCCATAATAATTGGTGCAATTTTGAATATCCCTTTTGTTCTTGTATATAGAGACTACAATGTTTTTTTTTTTTCTACTCATCTGAAATTTTTTTAGTTTTAATGATCTTATTAAAAAGTTTAATTAACCATGATAAGCCATTATCTTCCATAACATTTCCAAACCTCAATTGGGATACCGTTCGGTCCTAATGCCTTTCCTACATTCATTCTCTTCAAAGCCTCTTTAGCTTTTGTCATTGTAATCCTACAAAGATATTTATGATCTCTAATCTCTCCTATTCTACCGATTCCTAAACCGATATTCATTATATGATCCTCATTTAAAATATTTTTAAAATAGTTTATCCATCTTTCTTTAATCTTTTTGTCTTTTACTAAGAGTCTTTGATCCACACTTTTAATGCATCTGATATATTCTAGCTCTCTACATTTCATATCCTTTACTCTTGCAAGTTTATATACACCCATTTCACCCTCCCTAGTACCTAACTTATGATAAAAATCATCATATGCTCTGAATTTTGGATCGCTTATAGTTTTTCTAGCTTCTTTTTTAGTCTTTTTATATCTTTCTAAGTCTTTTATATTTTTAATCTTTTTTCAATTCTTATAATAACATTTTTTTGTATCTCTAATGGTTTTTTGAACTTCATCATTTCACCATCAAGTTTTTTTAGATGATTATACTTGCCCTCTAAATTCTCCAAAAAACCTTATTTGCTACTCTTTTAATGCAATCAACCATTTCATTTCACATGACATTTATATCTTCTTCCAAATTTCATTTCCTTGCATTTTTCAATGTCTTTAAATTTCATTATTTTTTCATTTTTTATGTTATACCATCTAATTCTTTTGTAATTAATTTCTCACTTATTTCTTTTCTATCTTTTAATACAAATATCTAACACCATTAGCCTATGTTGTGTGGTTAAACTCTCCCCTCAAATAACCTTACAATCCTTACATATTGACCTTTCTAGCTACCTAATAAAAAAAAATCTATTTGATTTCTATTTGACCCACTTTTGAAAATAACCAAATGTTCATTTCTTTATGAAGTATGTATTTGCTATTACAAGATCATATGTCATTGCAAATTTTAGGATTGCTTCTCCAACCGTATTCTTTTCTCCAATTTTATATCCTCCATGGATTTTCTTATATCCGCCACTAGTTTTTCTCACGTGTTCATTTAAATCACTGTCTATAAATATTCTCTCAGACTCAAGAATTTTCTAAACTTAAATCGATCCATGTTTTTCCAAAATTATTTTTTAGTAGTTTCATTTAGTTTTACTTGAGTTACATAAGCATTAATTATGTTAATTATTTTTTTTTTAAGACAAGTTTAATTACTATAATCCTATCACCTATTCTCTCAACATCTACAACTTCCTCCTTTAGAACTTTATCTACTATTATTCCTACCCCATTTTTGTTATTGGTTTTTTCTGTATACCAAAGTTTTAAGCCATCAATCTCTTTAACCTTTTTCTTTTTTCATTTAGTCTCTTATAGACAAACAATGCTAACTCTCATTCTTTTCATAGTATCCACTTACTATATACTCTTACCTGTTAAGGGTTTAATATTTCAAGTTGCTAAGCAAATCTCACTCTCTTGGACTAACTTCGTTACTCACATTTGTCCATAGTGTAGAAACCTTTGCATACTTATCATTGTATTTAGAGGCCGATCAATTCACTTGCCATTTTTTTGCCACAATCAAGGAATGAGGCACACATCAACATTTTTTTTGTCACATTAGGGGAATGAGGCGTGTCGCTTAAAAGAAACGCCCTAGTATTAGGTCAAAACAATGTACTTCCTAAGATTTATATTTAAATGATTTGAGTAGATTTTTATAACCAGTTCTCAACAAGATGTTAACCCTCCTTTATCTTGGTTTGAGACTGGCAATGTCTAAAGATATATACAAACATTGGCAGAGGTGATCAACAAAAAAACAATCAAACAA
Organism: Platanus orientalis; assembly: GCA_025762735.1. Lineage (NCBI taxonomy): Eukaryota > Viridiplantae > Streptophyta > Magnoliopsida > Proteales > Platanaceae > Platanus > Platanus orientalis. The sequence goes on along the minus strand of JAOXJP010261891.1, from coordinate 20,456 downwards.
AAATATCATAAGAACACAACAATTTACGTGAAAAACTCCAAAAACAAAATAAAGAAAAAAAAAAAAAAACCACGGAGTTGTGACTTGATCACCAGTACTTGGTTGGATCATCAGTAACATCAGGTTCCACAACATAATTACAAAAACGTTCTAAATCGAACGTATTTACTACCATGGCAGAAGCCATTAACCAGTGGATCCACCACTGTAGCATATAACCAAATGTTTGGAAAATTCTAACATAAGATTTCCCGTTCTTATTAGTAACTAGTCTACGGTGTTATTATCTTATTTTCAACTGACACATAAAAAGCAAGATAGTACTTCAGTGACATGTAACGGAGGAAATAGAAAGAGGGTAACGAAAGCTATTGGCGTAGAGAAAGGTGAGGCTTTGACCAGGGCCAAGAGCTTCCCCGTCGTTGACAAGGCAGTCATTGTAACAGAGACGCCGGAAGACTTTGGGGTTGACCAATCGAGCAGAGCTGAACCATTCACAGGTGACGTGAATGTCGGAGATGGAGCAGCCTGAGACGCATACATTGACGATTTCCACGGTGTAGGTCGGGATTCCGTCAGGAAGAGGGTTGGTTGCGCCTTCGTAGATGGCTATGTCATCCGCTGAGCACGTCACGCCAATCCGATTTCCCGCCCCGTCATCTTCGTCTATCTCAATCAAATTTCAAAACATGACCAGACTTTAGAATACAACTTCTTACTTCTTACACTGGGTGTACAGATCCGCATGGAAGGTTTAAATAGCAAAGCAAATAGAGCAACTAATGACCCGATTTGTCAACTGTTTGATCACTTCGATGATAAATAGCAAATCCTCTACTCCCAAATATGTCTGCCCCCCCTGCGTCCCCACACACAAAAGCTGATGCGCCTCTTTTTTTTTTTTGGGTGCCTTTTATAGGTACTTTTTTCATTTGAAAACCATTTTTATGGCTCAACCCTATACATCCCACCCTTTATGTGTGGGGACACGGGACAGAAATTTTGGAATAGATAATTTGCTCCCTATATATACACGCACAGGCACACATACACACGTGTGTGTACACACAAAGTGACAGCTTGTGCGAGCGCACATGTAGCAATTTTTAGGGTGATAGAGACTATCATGTGGCAAAATGTCTACTTTTATTAAAAACTTGAAAATTTAAAGGCTAAAATGACTAAATGAGAGTTAATCACAGAGTGGGCTACACTGGTGATGTATAGGGGTGAACATGGGTCTGGCCCAGCCCAAAATTTGGTACCAAAAAACTCAGGCCTGGCTCAATAAGGATCTATTCCTGAGTTGAAGGCCTGAACTTTTACTAGAGCGGGGCTTAGGCTTACCTTGGCCAGGTTCAAAGCCTGAACTTATATATATATATATATATATATATATATATATTGAACTCAAGACCTATAACTTATTAAAGCCACTTACATTTATATGTATACATACATACATGTAAACATACATATATACACAAATATATTTATACATTATACATATATAGTATAATATAAACACACACACACACACACACATATTAAACTACCAAGCTTGCATCAGTAGCTCAGTTGGTTAAAGAATTTAATATAGAGGAGGTCTTGAGTTCAATTCTTGTTAAAGGTAATGTTTTTGAAAAATTTATGGGTGGTACGCTGGCCCAAGCCTAGCCCGAAGTCGGATAAATAACTAGGGCCCGATTGAGCCTGACCCATGCACACCCGTAGTGATGTAGATGGGGAGAACTAAACACAAGCAAAACTAGTTTATATATAGAATAATAGAAATAGAATTGTGTGGTATAAGAGATGGAGAAGACATAAAAATGAGAGCCAAGGAATAGATGAATACGTGAGATTCGAGAGAAAACATACACACCACATAACATAGGTTTTTTATAATGTCATTACTAAATAAATCAAATCCTAACATTAGGCCTTTCTAAATTCAATCCCAACCATTAACTTGACTCAAAAGAAACCTTAAACAAATTGGTAACAAGAAAGTTATTCTTATAAACTTATATTTCCTAAGGAAAAAAAAATTGTTCAAAAGTCATCCTAAACACAACTACAGACTTTGGGCTCAATTTTAGCCTTGAAAATGGTCGAATTTGAGAAAATAATAAATGTAGTTCTTGTTAAGGTTTGTGCATTGTCAATTCCATGTTAAAGAGTTTATATTTAGATTGACTTGTACTTGGGCTTAAAAGGTGTAAATCATTGATGTATGAGTCAAATATGTATGATTGAGTCAAGTATCTCATAGTCCAAAGATATACTCAAAAGAATAATTCAAGCTGAGAGGAACACAAGCAACTTAAGAGACCTCAAGTTCATCACTTAAGAGAATCAAGGAAGTCTCAAGTTGTGATTCAAGACATTTAAGGTACCAACCATGTCATTCAAAGTTAAAGTACATGAAAGTTGGTAAATTAGTAGGATAAATCTTACTTGAATACCATAGAAAGGTTTAAATGGAGCCAATCGAGCCTTATTTGAATGGCTTGCAGAGTATGGAACTCCCATGAATCAAAATGGACTTTTCATATAAGTCAAAAATGCTCAAACAGGAGAGTTGGACCAATCCAATATAGGGCAAATTGATCCGGGTGAAAACCCTGGACCTATCCAGCACCTAAACCACTATAAAATTTATTATGCACTATGTGATTGTATGTTTATTCATGTTGTTACACTTTTGATTAAATTAATTTCACAACACGATTGATGCACTAAATGTTTACTTGAGAACTTGTTTGCATTAAGTGTTAAAGTTCGTTAGGGAATCTATCAGCTCATCTCCTACTCTGCTATAGTTCTTCATAGTCTATGATGGAGTATAGTGGTCTATTATAGTATTTGTAGTGTGGACCTCAAATTGATTTACTTAAACCAATATTGTTCAACATTCCACTACTTCATTGAATTAAAGTAAATCAAATTAGAGAGAAGTTGAATTGCAAAAAAAATAGTATAATCCTACTCACTCCCCTCTAGGATTAACTCTAGGTGGAATTTAGAATTTCATCTCTTGAAGTCCTCTTTTTCTAACATACCAAAGATAATCCACAATCAAATGTCTAAGTTAAAAGTTATGCTATTTTGAAGTAAGCTGCAGAAAATCATTCTAATTATGAATTTCAAGAAACTTTCCTTATTGCCCTCAGTCAAGCCACTTCTTGCAATCTTGCTAATCCATGATTTTTAAGAAATTAATGCATGCTACATTCTCCCTTGGTTTAACAAAACTCATCCCCAATTTAAGTTCCTCTTTATTAGATGAATCCCCAACATACCACAAGGTTCTTGACATTGATAACATATATTTTGAGATGACTTGAAAGCTTTAACTTGTAAGCATTGTCCTTCATTTTCTTCCATAGAAATCAACCAAAGTGGCTTATAAACTTTGTATAGTTGTTAGAATCAATAATTTTTAAGGGAAAAAAGCCAATCATATCATTTAATTTTGCGATGGAGAAATACCTATTTCACAGTGATCATGTTGATCGCTCATCTATCCATGCACATTCTCCAATACCCTTTAGACGTTCAAAGGTGTTAAAAAGGCATACATGGCACATGGACTCATATTGACTCTAATGCAAGCCCTTTCAACCAATTCCATCATTTCCCTCATTAAATCCTCACTCTTTCTTGGACTCATTCGGTATGTAGGTTTATTGGATGAACTAGCAAGTAGAGTGAGATCAATGTGTTGTATATCCTTCATGGGTGACAACCTTGGGGGTAATTCTTTTTACATAACATCAATAAACTCCTAAACCAAGGGCTTAACTTTCATTAGGATATTGACATTTGTTACTCCACTATTTTCTACCGAAATAATAATCACCCCTGTCTCTTGAGCCTTCTTCACAAATTCGGCCATTAAAAGTAAACTATTACCATCCCTTGGTTTAGTTTTAGGTAGTTTCTCCTCTTAAGGAGCTAGAGCCACTCGAACATTACCCATTTAGAATGTATGTGTTCTTCTTTCCATCATGAATAACACTCTATCATAATGACCTCCCCAACAATAGGTGATAAGCATCCATATATAGCAACCACATCACACCAAATTTTATCAAAATATTTATTGCCTATTGAAAAAGAAACATGATTTCTATGATCTATCATTACCTCATTGTTATTCATGAACCAAAATAATCTGTATAGTTGTGGGTTTGTGTTAAGTCGAAGGTTGGTGATGGCCTCCTGAGAGATCATGTTTTCACAACTCACACACTGTTAATGATAAGTTTGCACACCTTTCTTCCAGTGATACAAGTGGTTTTAAAAAGGTTTGTCTACAACCACTCTCTATCAAATTTGTGCTTGGTATAAACAAGCTCTTCTTGATCACCAAGGCCCCATCCGATTGCATGGGAAGTTGGAGAAGTGAAGTTAAGTGAAATATGATTTCCCTTAACTTTCCAAATAGTGTTTGGTTGCCAATGAAAAGTTGAGGGAAAGTTAATTTTTTTCTAAAGCTTTCCAAAAGGAAATACAAAAATCCAACCCTTTTTTTTACGGAAAATGCAAGCTCTGTTTTTTGGAAAGTTGGAGGGTGGTTAGGAAAACACATTTTACATCTCTAGAACTTTCCACACAATCAAATATAAAGAAAGTTGTGCAGTTTGAAAAGATAATTTACTTTCCAAAAAAATTTCAACCTTCCATGCAATCAAATAGAGTGCTCACCCACATCTCCATATATGATATCATCATCAACCGTACCATCATCGTCATATTATGGACTTAGATCTGCTTCCTCTACATCAAATAATTCTCTTCCATTGATCATCAACTATTTGCCCTTATCTGGATGGCTTTTAGGCTCTTGATAGTCCACAGATTTGACTAACTTCTCCACACTTGTAGCAATAGAGATTTGGATTGCTACTCTAACTGCTTTTAAATTATTCAAAGTAAATGTTGGGATAGCTTATTTATGACTCTTAGTATGAAAATCTAAAGACCCCATATTTCAATATCCTTTGGTGGCATATATGATATGGACAAGCTGCTTCTCTACTATTAGGACATGTTGATAAGCTTTTAATATAGACCATAATGGGTGTAGACTATTGGGAGTTAAGCCAAAAGCCTACCAATAACAATAAAATAATAAAACTAAATACAAGCACAAGCACACCAAAAAAACATAGGATTTACTTGGAAAACCCCTAGTTGGGGAAAAATCATGGAGCTACAAAACCCCACAAAACTCACTCTTGTTTCTTCCTTTTAACCTTCTTCTAAACTTAAACAACAACAAAGACATTATATACATCGTCAAACTTGGAAAGAATCTCTATTCTCCATGGACCTTTTATCTCAGTTTGCAATTGAGTTTTTGCCACTAGATTGATCCAAAATACCTCGGATTGTTCTAAGGCCCAGGTCGGATCGGTTTGACAAAAAATATAATCGGTCTGTTTCCTCATTAGTGTTTGTCTACGCAGTCCAAAACCTACCTCAAGCAGCCCACTTAATGTCAGATTGGTCCGGCTAAGAATAGATGAATTCAAGGCCTTTCAGATCGGTCTGATTTTGCCAAACTTCTTCTTGGCTCCTCTAACTACATCAAGATCCACATCAACAATCTCTCACTTGGATATTGATGCTCTCTCTCCGTTGTTTAGTTTATTTACTTGTGATGTAACCTTTTTTTTCTTCTTCGTGAATCTCTTATGGTTTTTCTTCATCTTTACTCATGAAAACCAATTGAAGCTTTGCATAGCTTTAGTTTTTATTCTGTCACCGCATTGGTAAGCATATTTGTTAGATTTTCATCCGTACGGATTTTTTCTAACTTCAACACTTGTTCCTTAATGAGAGATCTTATAAAGTTATACTTCATATCAATGTGCTTGGTCCTTACATGAAAACCCGAGTTCATTGAAAGATGAATAACATTCTAGTTGTCATTAAATTGTATATTATTCTCTTGCTTCTTTCCCAACAATTCCATCAAGTTTTTTAACCAAATCAGTCCTTACTAGCCTCTATTGTTGCGATGTATTCTGCTTCCATTGAGGAAAGCACTACCATCTTCTATAATAATTAAGACACCCAACTGACCATTGTATCCCCCAAAGTAAACACATACCCCATCATACTCATATTGTCTTTATCACCTGACAAGTCTGAGTCTACATATTCTTGTAGTTGTACTTCCTTCCCTCCAAAGCATAGTTGAGTTAGTGGTCTCCCTAAAGTATCTTAAGACCCACTTAAAAACTTCCCAATGCATCCTTCCAAGTTTGCTCATGAATCTGTTCATAACTCTCACTGCTTGAGCTATATTCGGTCTAATACTGACCATTGCATACATCAAGCTATCCACCACTAAAGCATATGAAACCCTAAACATATGATCTTTCTCCCTTTTAGTCTTTGAAAAATCTTCTTTTGAGAGTTTAAAAGGACTAGCTAGTGGGGTACTAACTACTTTGTCTCTTGCATGTTAAATTTACTAAGCACCTTTTCAACATATTCTACCTAAAACAACCTCAACCTATGATTATTTTTGTCTCTTGTGATTCTCATTCTAAAAATTTATTTTGTTGTTTCCAAATCCTTAATTTCAAACTCGTTTGACAAGTATTTTTTTCAAGTTGTTTATCTCATGTATGTTTGATCCTATCACAAACATATCATTCATGTACAAAAGTGATATGATGTACTCGCCATCAAAGGTTTTGTAATAGCAACAATAGTCTGCATGACATATTTCTTTTATACCCATTCTTCGACACAAACCTATCAAAATTTAGGTACTATTGCCTTGGGGCTTGCTTCAACCCAGATAAGCTTCTTTTAAGCTTGCACACTATTTTCTCATTACCTTCTACTTCATACTTTTGTGATTATTACATGTAGATGTACTCTTCCAATTCACCATGGACAAAAGCTGTTTTCACATCTAACTGCTCAATATATAGATTTTTTATTGGCATAATGCTTAGCACCACTTTAATGGTGGTCATTTTCATAATTGGAGAAAGTTCAAAGTAGTCAACGTCTTTCCTTTATTGACACTCCTTTATAGCTAACCTGACTTTATATCTCATACTCTCATCATGTTCTTCCTTTAATCGGTACACCCATTTGTTGTCTAGTGCATTTTTTTCTATGGGTAGTAGAACTAAGTCTCATGTCTTATTTGTAAACAAGGATTTCATTACCTCATCTATGACATGCTCCCACTTCGTTTTTTCATCAACCTCCAATGCTTCATCATAGCATTTTGGTTTATCCCCATCTATCAACAATAAATAGTACAATGAATGAGAGAATCATTGTGTTGGCTTAGGTATTCTTGAAAACTTCCTTAATTCCAGAGTAGGTGTTTGAGGATCCATTTGCTAGATTTCTTATGGCATCTCATTACCCTCAACTCTTGGTTCTTCACACTCAGAAATATCATTAAGTTCTATAAACCCTTTTTTGCCTCCATGTTTTTTGTCTTGTCTTTGTACTTGGCATTTCCATTGAATATTATATTTCTACTTCTGATGATTTTATAGTTTTTCATGATCCCAAAATCGGTACCCAAAACCATACTTAAGAAAAGTGTACTTCTTAGACTTTGCATCTAGCTTTTGTTTATCTGATTAGCATCAATATGAACATAAAATGTACAACCAAATACTTTAAGATGTGAAAGTTTACCTCTTTTCCAGTCCATGCTTATTCAGAAAATGTACTATCTAATGGTACTGAAGGTTCTCTATTGATCAAGTTTGTGGTTATGCTTTACCTCATCCATCCAAGACTGTTTGGGTAATTCCACATGAAACCTCATACTTCTGGCCCGTTCTACAATCGTCTTGTTCATCCGCTCAACCACACCATTTTGTTATGATGTATGTGGTACAATCTTCTCTCTTATAATCCCATTTAAAGCACAAAACTTCTCAAATTCTTTACTATATTATTCTTCTCAATTGTCAGATCTTAAACACTTAAGCCTTAATCATGTTTCATTCTTAACTAAATTTTTTCGCTTCTTAAATACTTTAAATACATCAAACTTATGTTTCATAAAATAAACTCACAATTTTTTAATCGCATCATTAATAAAAGTAATAAAGTAGTAAGAACCACCAAGAGAGAATACCTGAGCTGGTTCCTATATGTTGGTATGGACCAGTTCCAACCTTTAAGGCTTTTGTGTCCTTCCTACTTTAGAAAAACTAACTTTTTTTTTCTTCTGATTTCCTAAAATATAGTCTTCACAAAATTTCAAGTTTAGAACTTTCAAACTTGAAAGCATGTCTTTGTTGTGAAGAATCTTCATTCATTTCTCGTTTATGTGTCTAAACCTATAGTGTCATGTGTTTGAATTAACACCTTTTTAGCTATATCAATGGATCTATGCTTCTTAGTCAGATAAAATGTACCTTCTTTATTTCCATGAACTATCACCAAGGCACCTTTTGTTACTATCCACATGTCTCCCGTGAAAGTGGTTGTATGTCATGAACTTGCAAACTGATTGCCAGAAATTAAATGTCGCTTTAATTTTGGTATATGTCTTACATCATTCAACAACCATGTACCTCTATTAGCTAAACTCAATTGAACGTCTCCCTTCTGAACTATATTGCAAGCCTTGTTTTTTCCAAGGTTGACTTTGCTATAGTCTCCTTGCACATGATTCTTAAGACAATCTTTATTTGCCATGATATGAAAGGACGTACCAGAATCTAACACCCAAGAATCCAACTTTTCATCATGTGCTAGAATTAAAACGTCTTCAACAACATCTCCTATAATATTTGTGGAAGCTTCATTCTCCTTATTAATGTCTTATTTCTTCTTAATTTGTACCCAATAAATCTTCTTGAGGAGTCTTTGCTTCCCACAATTCCAACATCCCACTTTTGGCTTTGTTGACTTAAATTTCCCCTAAATTTTAATCTTCCACAGTCTTTCCCTCTTTCAAAAGTTCTCCTTATACCTTTCACATTTAGTGTGCTCCCATTTGATGATGATTCTCTTGTTTTTCTTTGGACTTTTTCACTAAATATTACACTCACCACATCATTGAATTTCAAGGTGCCTGAATCTAAAGAATTGCTCAATGCCATAATTAGGTCATCCCAACTCTCCAGTAAAGAGAATAAGATCAACAAGGCTCTAACCTTATCATCGAAGTTGATGCCTACTGAGATAAACTGACTTGTGACTATGTTGAACTTGTTTAAATGTTCATTCCTCAACCATCTTCATATGAAACAACCTCTTCATTAAAAAAAATTATTTGATGTAGATGGCTTCTCATACATTTGCATAAGAGCAACCATGAGACCTTCAGTGGTTTATCTTTGAAAATATTGAAAGCATCTGATGAAGTTAAAGAGAATCTTATCGTACTTAAGGCATTCCTATTGACCACCTCTCAATCTGCGTCTGACTTTGTCTCAAGTTTTTTTTTGTTTTCCGTCCAAGAGATTGATAGAGATTTCTCCAGTGCAAGAAATCCTCTTTTTGCATCTTCCATAGTGCAAAGTTTGTACTATTGAACTCCCCAACTACAAACATTGTGGATTCATCCACTTGTGCCTCCATTGCTCCCACTTAAAACAAAGTCTTGCACTTCATTGGTTTGTTGAAATTGACTTTTCAAACCTTAACTCTGATACCAGTTGTTGAGGAATTGTGCCAAAAGTCTACCAATCAAATAAAACAAAATAAAACCACAAACACACCACAAAACACATTATTTACGTGAAAAATCCCAAGTTGGAAAAAAAACTATAGAATCATAGAGAAAGCTTCACTATTCTTGAAAGATTATAAGAGTTTTCTCTCAATCTCTCACAAAACCCCACAAAACTCACTTTGTTTTCTTTCTTTTAACATCCTTCTAACCCTAAACAATAATAGATACATTATATACCTCATAGAAATCGAACTTGATAGGAATCTCTCTTCTCCACAGACCTTCTATCTCAATTCACAAATGAGTTTCTGCCACCGGATCAATTTGGAATATCTCAAATTGGTCTGAGGCCTAGGTTGAGTTGGTCGGCCTCCTCACTGTTGTCCGCCTGCGCAATCTAGAACCTTCCTGGATTAGTTTGTTTAATGTTGGGTCGATTTGGCTATGATCAGATAGATCTAGGGCCCTTTGGATTGGTCCTATTTTTCTAGAACTTCTTCTTAGATCCTCCAATTGCATTAGGCTCCACACCAACATATACTTAAAACATCCTTTATAAATTACTGTAATCCTTCAATATACAATGCAATTAGTTGTTCCTTGGATTCTATTAGATCATTTCTTTCAACTAATTGGTGAAAATACATGGTGTAGTCATACAAGTTCCTGTTAACAATGAACTAACCAACACTCCCAAATCCTTAAAGTGCTAGGAGATATACACATTAATATACTTCAACACCCTTGAAGAGGAACACTATTCTCTTTAGAGAACACATTTTGGGAGCTAGGCACAAGTCCACACGACACGTACACATGTGCACAACACTACATTTGGGAAAATACTTCCATCAAGATTCGAACTTGCAGCCAAACATGCTCTAATATCAAGTTGAATAGTGAGTTTCATGTAGGTCAAATGGAAGTAGAAGAAGAAGAAAAGAGGAAAGAAAAGAGAAGATTAGAGAGAAGAGTGATGGAGAAAACATGTGTGTAGAGTCTCTCTTTACACTTTAGATATTATTTATATATGAGATATTAGGTCTATATTATATGGTATAGTATAGCCTGTGCACATGACACTTACACCCTCAATACAATGTATCTCAACAGTTCCCTCTTGACAAAGGATGCAAAGACACTCGTATATGATTTGTGTATAGTTGTAGGGGAAAAAAAAACTGCACCTCTTCATATATTTTTTCATCCTCTCTCATTCTAGGATCTTGGGCTTTCCTCTTCTCCTTTTTCACCCCAACAAGTTTTACTTTCTTGTTGTCAAGCGTATCTTTGTATTTAAAGACACCCCAAAAGATTAATATTGATAGCATCCCACAATCTATCATCCCACATGGACAACTCCTTATGCCTTGAGTTACCATAGCATGGGTTCTAGAAGCTAGATTCAGACCAGTGACTGACCTCGTCTCTTGCCAGAATTTGGGTTTGCACCAAGTGCTTGCCTTCACAGATCTTCGACCACGACATCTCAAACTTTATGTTTTCGCTAGTGGGTGGCCTATTAGCCTCTTGATCTATTCTACAACCTCTAACCATGGAGACCTAGCAAAAACTAGAAATCTTCAAACAAAATGTCAACTCCAATACCAACTGGCGTAACCCTAATTAAAACTGGATAAGAATATATAGAGATACGAGGAAGAGATGAATGTGTGAAAATCAAAAGAAAACACTCATACATCATAGATTAACACAAGATGAGGCCAATACCTTATTCTACTACAATTTCATAGTTCTTTTTCATCAATCCTCAAAAGAATATAACTTTTGGTTTTTATATTGTCATTAAAAAATGAAATCTTAACCGTTGATCTCCCTAAGCTCAATCCTAACTATTAACTTGATTCAAAAGAAACCATAAACGAATTGGTAATAAGATAAAAGTATCAAAAATAAATAAAGAAAATAAAATTAAACCGTTCAAAAAATGTTTAAAAATCATCTTAATCATGACCATGGGCTTCGAACTCCATTTTGGGCTAGAAAATGATGGAATTTGAGAAGACTTCCATATATAATAATTGTAGCTCTTAAAAATCTCTTTCATATGCACCAAAAATCTCTTCAATCAGATGTATGACTGAAACCTTACGCCATTACAAAGATTCTAAATGAAATCCATCTAATTAAGAATATCTACAAAATTTTCAATCCAAACCTTCTTTTGCCATTTTTTGCCTGTCTATGTTCTTTAGGGAAAAAATGGCTATTTCAAGTACCAAAACAAGACTAATATTTTTTCTACAAATCATCTCAATATAGGCAACCCATGGCCTCAAATGAAGGCAGAAAAAAGTGGGCAGCATCAATTGACTGCCAGTTTCCCTTCATAAAGCCCTTTTGACTTCCGAGTTCCAACACCCAAGGCAACTTGTCTTAAGAAGAAAAGAATGAAGCCCTACTTGCATATTTGTTTGTTTTTTCCGGTTTTCACTGCATTTTGTTGGTTGTGAAAGCTTGTGAACAAATACTTATGCTCCTAGGAAATGGCAGCTGGTCGACAATAGCAAAGAATAAATGCACCCAGCTCTTTGGTTTACGAGCCGGCACTCAAGGTCGGGTTTAAAATCCGTCCCAAAAACGTTGCCGGTGCTACTTTTGGATATTCTTCCGCCGGCGTTTTCAGAAAATTTGGTTAGTTTCAATGGCACCCACTATCTCATTTATTCCAACCCACAAAACGAAGCAAAATTAGCGTTAACGACACTATAGAGAAATCCATTGGTATTCAGTTCAGCCTCGCGCTAAAATCTAAACCGGTTCTAAGAACAAGGGGGAGAGATCCTTCACATACCTGCCGGGGTGAGGGTTTCACAACCGACGGTGCAGTTGTCCTTGGGAATGATGGGTTTTTTAGTGCCGACGTCCCTCACTGTCTCCGATGCATGAGAAAGCTCTGCACACCACAAAATAATGAATTAGATCAATGTGAGTCTCCAAACTCGTAAGCAACTTTGCCTCAGTTTTTTAATTAATTTTTGGCCCTAAAATATATGTAAAGAACTCAGCAGCAGCCGCCCCTCATGGCTCACTGTCAATCTTTGACGACCCTAAACGTTTGATACGCCTTCAACCAAGGGAGAGGAGAGGATATCCAATGCAAATTCTGTAAATGCTTATATGAACTATAACTATATATCTAGCTTCAAACTATGCAACGATGTAAATGATACAAATCCTCAGATTGCTGGTCAAAAGAAGGGTTAGAGAAGTTCGTCTGATTGATGCAATAACCGATCTTTCTTCTACCAAAAATCAGAAGACAAGAATGAACACGTACATACCTTCATACATGGTCATCTAATGAAATTAAATACCTTGGTAGTTTAAGAAAGCCACCATATATAAATTTGAAACCCACCGTACAAATAGATTTCAGGGCCAGGTTAGATTTCATTCTTAATGAAAACTGGGCCGGGAAAGGCTAGTCAGATTGAGCCCAGTCTAATACAGCCTGGTCATTGTACCTGATTATTCAATAATATACATAGATATATATGCCTTGGAGATGAGGACAGAAGCTTATTTCTTAGCAACTGATATAAAAGTTTGAGAAGGAAATATTCACATGCTCCTTGTTGAAATAAAGAATGCATATGATAGGTATCTAGAGTCTAGAGATCATTTGGTATGTTTTGGAAAAAGAAAGAGATCCCACACAAATATATTGACTTAGCTAAGGATATGTTCAATGGAACAATAACTAGCCTTAGTCATACGAGTGAGAGATAAGTCAATTTGCACTCACAATGTAAAAAGCATTGACAATTGGTATCTCCTCAGTTATGGATGAAATGACTAGGCATATCTAAGAAGAGGTCCCATGCTGTATATTATTTGCTAATGATATTTTTTTTGATTCACAAGAATAGAGAAGTGACAAATGCCAAGTTAACACTATAAAGGAAACTTTTAGAACCAAAATATTAGATAAGTTGAACAAAAATGAATTATATGCAATACACATAGGAGTAGAAAAGAATGTAGTAGCTAATATTCTTTTGTATAATAAAAACTCCATTAATTCCATGGCAAACAATTACCATATCTAATGTCATTGTAACCACTGTGGTAAACTAATCATCCATCATGAAATATTTAGATGCTTAGTTTCATTTTTGTTAAGTTACATTAGAATGACATTTTTGTTATCTTAGTTCGATCATTTATCCATAAGGAAGATAATATTGAAAATGATGCTGCTTATAGAATTATCGTGGGCTAGATATGAAGTATAGAGGTACTTATGGAGTGTTGTATGATGGATGAGAATACCTTTAAAATTGAAAGAAAATTTAAATAAAACGGTTATAAGACCACCCATGCTACACACCTACATCGAATGTGGGTAGATGAGATGAGGATGTTGGCACAGGTAATTAAGAGGCACGAAATAATTGAATAACAAATGAATGCATCCATGAGAGCTTAGGGATAAGACCAATAAATTTAAAAAAAAAAAAAAGGAGGGAAATTTGTCTGAAATAGTTCAATCATGTATGTCAAAAACAAATAATGGCTCCTGTGAAGAGTGAGATGGTAGAAATTAAAGCCTTACAAAGATGAGAAATGTCAAATTTGTATTGGGATGTAGTAACAAGTAAAGTCATGGATGATTGTGATTTAAAGGCAAATATAGCCCCAGATATATGGCACAATATCCTCTGGGATGCCCCCTTGTGCAACGCCCCATGAGGCAAGACACAAGGGGTGGGTGGGGCCCATTCACTTTTGGAATGTCCCATCACCCCCCAAAAGTGAATGGGTCCCACCCCATGTGTCTTGCCTCCCAGGCGTCGCACAAGGACACATCACAGAGGATATCAACCGTAGATATATAGAATAGAATGGCTGAACAAGATTCATAATACGGATCCCAAGTAATTGGATAAAGCTTTGTTGTTATTGTATAATTATGATAGATAATCCAATTGGATAAAGCCTCATCCCAACTACATGGGATCGGGTAAAAGAATCTTATCCCTCCCTTCTAATGTAGACATGTCTTCCGTTAAATGATAAGATATCGTGCCCTTTTTCACTACTTAGACCCAAGTCACTTTTCGCATTTTCCTTGTCTTTTTAGTATCTTCGAAGTACAATATATCACCTATTATTGATGCAGACATTGGTATTTACTCTAAATTATTGAATCTTGCACCTATTGATGTTAGCATTAAGCTCTTTCAAATGCATTAGTTTTTGTATTCTGTCCTCTCTATTCTTGTCATCTATTTATATCAAAATTTCATCCACCTTAAACTTAATTCATGTTTGTGTTATTTCTTGATTGCCCAACATTTTGTATTATAAAATATGGTTTGCTTAATGGGATAAGGATAGTTAGTGAGCGAAGTCTCACATGAGACCCCTCTCTCTCTCACACACGCGATGCACCCTCACACTAGTTGATTTAAGGAAGAAAATGTTATGCGATGACAAAGGGCCTGTTGTGTTTATTGTGCATGCTTACATAAGCCTGTATCAACACAGATAACCATTCTCCTATTCCCTTAAAACACCAACCCACAATGATAAGATGGCACCGGCTGTCATATAAACCAAGACTGAAGGAAACTCTAAAATTATATAATATGCAATCAAAAAAGGATTCCAGTACAACAGTTTTAATATACGGTTCTATAACCTTTGCTGTATAAAATATCATATCAATTTTGAAGAAAAAGGATTCTAAATTAGTGACTTTTCCACCGGGTCTACGACTGTGGCTGTGGACCCTTCGTCTATTTTATTTATCCCCACCCATTCCTTAGGCTCTAAACCTATAGAAGCCTAGCAGCTAATGTCTTCTTCAACCTAGAGTCCTAGTCTCAACCTTGCTAAATTTTTTGTTCGGTTCTTTTTGCCAATCCATCACGGTTAATTTTCTCTCTCCTTTTCTCTTCCATGTTATCTTCTTCTGGGATGGCAATTTTTTCAGACCAGATACACCATGCACTGAGGGCAGGACTGGCCGATTCTTTTCAAGCCTGCCGGCCAAGCCGACCCAAAACGGGGAGGGCCTGTGATGGCTCAATATAACTCATGTGCTGTGCTCGGCACGGCCATTTTCCGCTCCACAGAAATCCTAGGACAACACTTTCACCGTTTTTTTTTTCACTTACATCTATTCAAGGGAGTTTCAAAGAAATAACTGGTAATTTGCATTTTCCAAGCAAAAACGAGAGCCGGAGACGGGAATTAGAGAATATTCCGCCACTTTCACCCGAAAAAAAAATTGAAAAATTCCATCCCAGCTCGATTTAGAGAATGAAAAATAAAACACGAAACAGAGAATTATTAAGTGGAAAGCTTACCCAAGAGGAAAATAAGCAGAAAACCGAATCCCAAAGCCGCCGGCACGAAACGTGACCTGCGATAACCGAAACATCTCGTAACCCCTCTCACTAAGAAATTCCTTTTCGTATCCTCCAAAGTCACCTGTAACATATTCGATTAGATATAACAAATGTCTCGTTATAATCTCAAGAAATTTCATTATTAATCGAAGCAAAATTTGAACAGGAAAGGAGAGAGAGAGAGAGACAGAGAGAGCATTTGGAGTCTAATTTGGGCTCAGAAGAAGGAGCATCTCAGCAGAAAAACAGAAGAAAAAAACAAGAAAGACGACTAAGAGTGGGAGCAGTTGAAAGAGTACGAGATTGCCATGAACTAAGATTCCGGCCATCGGTGCTCGAATTCAGATAGTTTCCGCCTGAAAAGCTAAATTTAGCAGCTACGTCAAGGTGGTGAAGCGCAAAGCAGACCTATTTCCGAAGCGACGTGAACGCAGAAACTATGAAAGTACGAAGACCAGTTATAGGTGACTATTGTAAGGGGAGCGTAGTCGGTTTCACAATAGGCATTGCTTTCAACCAAAATACAGAAGTGCCACTGAGTCAACCAAGACATAGTCATTGTTTTCATTCGTTGAGTCATGGCAAGAAAACAGGGTGAATTGACTCATGCCTCATCCGGACTCGTTGCTAGGTGCTTCACCAAGCCGAGACGTTGCATCCAAAGACTCAACGGCCACGACTGGAGAAGAAAAAAAGAAAATCCCCCAAAGTATGTACGAGGTCAGGGCTTTGAGTCCCCCGTGTTGGCGTGGAGCACAGTTGGAGCAGCAAGGTAGAAGAACTTGGAGAATCCGACCAATCTGTAAGGGTCTTGGATTGATCCGATTATTGCCGGACAATCTGACATTAAGTGGATCAATTCAAGTAGACTTTGGACTGCATGCACATGAAGAATAATAGAAAGGTGGTGGATCGATCCAATTTTGGGTCGGATTGATCTGAGGCATTCCAAATAGATCTAATGGAGGAATTTCACATGCAAACAAAGATAGAAGGTCTGTGGGGAGAGAAACTCTTGCCAAATTCAATTTTTATAATGTATACATTATCTTTATTGTTGTTTAGAGTTAGATTAAGTTTGAAAAAATTGTGAAAATAATGTGGTTTGTGAGATATCGAGAGAGAACGTTTGTATTCTTTAAAAAAAAAATTAAGTGTTTTTTGTAACTTTGTGGTTTTTTCCCAATTTTGGGTTTTCTATGTAAATCTTATATTTTGTAAGTGTTTATAGTTTGATTTGTTTTGTTCTTTGATTACTATTACTTTCATCTTATTTGGTTTAATTAATAGGTTTTTGGTTTATACCCCCCAACAACTGGTATCAATTCAACAAGTTAAAGAAGTGAGAAATTTTGATTTGAGTGAGAATAATGACACCACAAAAGAATAAATCTACAAAGGGTGGAGTTGAAAAGTTCAATGGTATCAATTTTACACTATGAAAGATACAAATTAAGGATTTCTAATACTAGAGAAATCTCTATCAACCTCTTTGAGGGAAAACAAAGAGACCCAAGAAGATGTCAAACAAGGATTGAAAAGTGCTCAAGAGAAAGATCCTAGGTATGATCAGACGATTGTCTTTATCTTTATTGATTGCTTTCAATATTTTCAAAGAAAAAATTATAAAAAATATCATGACGGCCCTTGCGTGGATGTATGAGAAGTCATCCGCATAAAATAATTTTTTTAATGAATATGTTGTTCTATATGAAGATGATCGAGGGAAGAACCATTGTAAAACATCTAAATAAATTTAATACAGTCACCAGTCAATTAACCTTAGTAGACATCAACTTCGATAATGAAGTTAGAACCTTGTTGATTCTATCCTCTCTACCGACGAGTTTGAATGACTTAGTTATGGCATTAAACAGTTCCTTAAGTCCAAGTGCACTAAAGTTTGATGATGTAGTGAGTGTATTACTCAATGAAGAAGTCTATAGAAAGTCAACAGGAGAGACATCATCAAGTGGGAGCGCACTGAATGTGGAAGAGAGATGAATAACTATTGAAAGATGGCAATACCGTGGGAGATCAAAATATAGAGAAAAATCAAAGTTAACAAAGATAAGAGTGAAATGTTAGAATTGTGAGAAGAAATGACACCTCAAGAAGGATTGTTAGACACACGAAAAAGAAACAAGACAACAATAATAAGAATGAATCTTTCGCAAATATTGTAGGTGACATTGCTAAAGACACTTTGATTTTTAAACTTGATGACAAGTTGGAGTCTTGGGTGTTAGATTCTAGTGCATCCTTTCATACCACTACAAACAAAGAATGTCTCAAGAGTTATATGCAAATGGATTGTTGAAAAGTCTAGCTTGGAAAAAATAAGTCTTACAACATAATTGGAAAGGAAGACATTCCACTGAATTTACCTAATGAAGGTACTTGGTTGTTGAATGGTGTGAGACACATACCAAAGTTAAGAAGAATTTTTTTTTTTTTTCAACCTGTAAGTTTGGGACATACAATTACTTTTACGGGAGACACATGAAAAGTAACTAAAGATGCATTGGTGATAGCTCAGAAAAAAAAATGTATACTCTATCTGACTAAGAAGCATGGTTCCATTGATGTTGCTTATACGGGTGTCTAAATACACATGGCACTACAGGCTTGGACACATAAGAGAAATGAATGATGATTCTCCACAACAAGAGCAAACTTTCAGGTTTAAAGGTTTTAAACTTGGAATTTTGTGAATACTACATTTTGGGTAAATAAAAAATGTTAGATTTTTTGAAGTATGAAGAACATCAAAGCTTTAAAGGTTAAAACTAGTCCACACTGGTATATGGGGACTAGTTCAGGTATGTTCACTTGGTGACTCTTATAATTTTGTTACTTTTATTGATGATGCGACCAAAAAATTGTGGGTTTATTTTCTAAAATAGAAGTCTAACATGTTTAAGAAGTAGAGAGCTTTAGTTGATAATGAAACATGGTTAAAGCTTAAGTGCGTAAAGTCTAATAGTGGAGGGGTATATTATAGCAAAAAATTTGAGAAGTTTTGTACTTTGAACCGGATTAGAAAGGAGAAAATAGTATCACACATACTGCAACAAAAATGGTGTGGCTAAGTGGATGAATAGGATAATTATATAGCGAGTCAGAAGCATGAGGTTGCATATGAAATTTTACAAATAGTTTTGGGCGGATGCGTTAAGCATAACTGCATACTTAATTAATAATGGACCTTTAGTACCATTAAATGGTGGACTTCCTATAAAAACATGGATGGTAAAAGAGGTAACCATTTCACATTTTAAAGTGTTTGGTTGTACATTCTATGTTTATGTTGATGCTTATCAGAGAAATAAGTTAGATGCAAAGTTAAAAAGTGTACTTTCATTGGATATGGTTTCGATGAATTTGGACACTAGTTTTGAGACAATGAAAACCGAAAAATCATTAGAAACAAAGGTGTGGTATTCAATGAAAAGATAATGCATAAAGACAAGGTAGAAGAGCATTAAGGCAATGAGGAGCTTATGAAACTTGAGGATGTTTAAATGTGAAGTACCAAGAGATGAAGGCAACGAGATGCTAGAAGAAAACCTGCAAATGGAGCCCCAAACACCTACTCTGGAATTTAGGTCTTTAAGAACACCTAAGCCTATGCAACAATTCTCTCATTAGTTGTACTATTTGTTGCTGATAGATGGGGATGAATAGCAATGCTATGATGAAGCATTGGAGGTTGATGAAAGAACTAAATGGGAGCATGCCATGGATGAGAAGATAAAGTCTTTGATTACAATCTGGACATGGGACTTAGTTCCACTCCTCGAAGGGAAGAAGACATTGTACAAAAAATGGGCGGTGTACAGGTTAAAGGGAAGAGCATGATGTGAATAAAAGATACAAGGTTAGGCTAGTTGTAAAGGGGTTTCAACAAATGAAAGGTGTTAACTACTCTGAACTAGTTTCTCTGATTGCGAAAATGACCACCATTAGAGTGGTGCTTAATATTATAATAGTGAAAGATCTACATCTTGAGCAGTTAGATGTGAAAACAACTTTTCTCCATGGAGACTTGGAAAAAGATATCTATATGAAACAATCACAAGGGTTTAAAATAGAAGGCAGGGAGGAAATGGTGTGCAAGCTCAAGAGGAGCCTATATAAGTTGAAGCAAGCCCCAAGGCAATGGTAGCTAAAGTTTGGTAGGTTTATGTCAGAGAATGGGTATATAAGATGTCATGCAAACTATTGTTGTTATAACAAAACCTTTGATGATGAATTTATTATATTACTTTTGTATGTGGATGATATGCTTGTAGTAGGATCAAGCATGCATGAGATAAATCTTAAAAAAAAATTTGTTAAAAGAATTTGAGATGAAGGATTTATGAGGAGAAAAATAGATTCTTGGGATG
>JAOXJP010261890.1:0-50927 GCA_025762735.1 Platanus orientalis | reverse complement strand
GCCCTATTCTGGGGGGCATATCTCTGTCCTTGAAAAGTCCTAATCCCTAGGGTTGCACAGTTTGACCCTAGAGAACTTCCTCTACCACTTCCATAGGGCCTCATAGCCTTGGGACCACCAAAATATCCAAAAAAGTTAGGTTAAAGTGTTGATGTTCAGCCTTCAACGCCTGAATTTCACCTTGAATTAAATTCAGGCATTAAAAAATGAGGGGTTAGGATAAAATTCAGGCATTAAGCCTGAAACACGAAAATTTAAATACTTCTTTCTTTTCTCATCCTTTACATCAGGGTTAATCCCAACCCTAAGGTAACTATATGAACACTTTGAAGTGGTCCATCATCCCTCTAAAAGTCATAAACCTGAGGGCTCCCTCTTGCTAATTAATGACCTACACTAAAAGGAATGTTTCTGAATTTTTCAAGAGCCACCACCTAAATTTTCTCTGAATTAAATTCAGGCATTTAAAATTCAAGCGTTGGAAGCAAATTCAGGTGTTAAGCCTGAGAAAATTATAGAAACCAACATTTCTTCTGTTTCACGAGCATGGACTTCAACTTAACTTGGAACATGTATGAATAAGAGAAGCCACCCTAAAAGGGTGGGTATTTGGGGTGCCTAACACCTTCCCCAAATTCAACTAAACCACTTACCCTTTGTCTCAAGAACTCAAACTAGTTTTAGGAGTTAAATCCCTAGACCTATGATTCTAGGCTTCTCCTCTTCCCTTTGAAAGGGAGAACCAATGTCGAAGTCCATTGGCTAATCCCGAGTTGATGGTGACTCTAACAAAGCCAACCCTAGGGTTAGCAACCCTTGCACCACCGCATGCCCACAACCCCAATGTCTCTCAGAACCCTCGGGGGTACCACACCCCCGAACCTTAATGCTCACAACTCTCAAGTAGACTTCCCATCGAAGACCTTTGCAAAGTAACTCCCTCCCTTTTTGGATACTTTTCTAAGCCCAAGAGTTATCGCTCCTAGGTTTGGATCCAAGAAAGTCCCCATTTGGAAAATAAAGGGACTTAAGAAGATAGGTCCAGAGAGATCCCAAATTGTTAAGAATCCTCTAGGCTTGTTTAGCCAAGAGAGCAATATTAAACTCAAGAAGATCACAAAAACCCACCCCCCTCCTTTCTTACTCATCTTAAGCATATCCCAACTAATCCAGTTAATTTTCTTTTTATAATCATCACTACCCTACCAAAATTTCCTTTAAATAGCATTTATCTCATTACAGTTCTTCTTCGGGATAAGAGTGCAAGACATGACATAGGTTGGAATAGTAGTAACCACAGATTTGAGTAAAACCTCCTTATCAGCTTGATTGAGGAATTTAGACTTCCACCCCTGAACTCTACTATTAGTTTTTTTCTTAATGAAGGCAAAAAATGGAGGACTTATTTCTGCCAATAGAAAATGGGAGGCCAAGATAATTACCCAAAACTTGGGAATGTTTCATTTTAAACACATTTTGGATAGGTCTCTTAAACTGCCTAAGGGTATTCAAGCTAAAGAATAATTTGGATTTTTCATGATTGATCATTTGGCTAGAGACATTGTTGAAGTCTTGGGGGTAGTCTTTAATTGAATTAATTTCAGCCATACTAACTTTAGAAAAGATGTAACAAGCATTAGCAAATAGGAGGTGAGTAATGGCAGGACTCTTAGTTCTAATCCTGACACTAGAAATATGCCTAATCCTTTCTTTTTCAACAAGTGAGGCAGAGGGACCTTCAACACAAAGAAGGAAGAGAAAAGGGGATAATGGATCACCTTATTTAATCCCTCTAGTGGGGGTAATAGGATCACCCAGAGAGCCATTAACAAGGATTTTATATGACACTAAGGACATACATTGCCATATCCAATTTTTCTATTGATTATTGAAACTAATCTTTTTCATCATAGAAACAATCATCGGCCATTCCACCTTATCATAAGCTTTGCTCATATCTATTCTAGGGGCCACATGATGGTATCTCGATTTGCCAATTTTAGAGAACCACAAAACTTCATGGGTTATAAGAATGTTATCTGTAATCATTCTCCCTTTAACAAAGGAACTTCGATTCAGGGATATGATTTCTGAGAAAACACTATTCAGTCCATTGGTCAAAGGTTTGGAAATAATTTTGTAGACAACATTGCAAAGACTAATGGGCCAAAATTGAAAGATCTTCTCAGGACTCTTAATTTTAGGAATGAGGGTTAAACAAGTTTGATTTATTAAGTTAAGGGGAAAACCTTTATAAAAAAAAATCCAAAGCCACGTCAATAACCTCATCACCAACAATGTCCTAGTAATTTTGGTAGAAGGCCGCTTGAAAACAATCGGTGCCAGGAGCTTTAAGCTTACCTAGATCAAAGGCAGCCCTTCTAATTTCATCTCTTGAGAATAGAGCATTTAACATATCTATAGCCACATCAGTGAGGAAAAGATGGGTTTTATCCAACACCTTCTTAATATCATCAGACAAGGGCTTAAAGGATTCAAAAAGATTATTGAAGAAGTTCTTAAAGAGGACATTTATATTCTCATCCCTTTAATCCAATTATTGTTTTCATCTTTTAAGGAGATAATTTTATTTCTAGCATGTTTCTCAATGGTGAATTGATGGAAGAATTTAGAGTTACGGTCTCCCCATTTAATTATAGACTTCTAAGCCTATACAATTTCTTCTCTTCATCAGCTTTGAGAGATTGTCTTCCTCTTCTCTGATTTGGACCATAGAATTATCATTAGGAATGGTAGAATGGAGGATCCTAAGTCTATTTTTGTACCCATCAATCTGATCTCTAAGAAGTCCAAACACCTTCTTATTCCAGACTTTTAAGGCCTTCAGGAGGGTTTAAAGATTGTTGGAAATCTTTTTCACTTTGTCATCTTCTAAGCTTTTCTAGTTGCCCTTTATAACATTAGCACAAGTAGGGTGCGAGGTACATATCCATTCAAATCTAAAAGGGTGGGGCTTTCTCTTTCTAATTGAAGAGGTATCTAAAATAATAGGGAAATGATCTGACCCTCCAGTAATGAAATTCTCAATCTCAGCTTCAAGGAAGAGAGATTTCCACTATGGGTTAGCAGCCCCTCCATCCAATCTTTCTTTGATGTGCCCATTACCTTCCCGTCTATTAATCCAAGTAAAATGGGGGCTGTAGTGCCCAAGGTTCATAAGATTCCCATCGTCTAAAATACCTCTAGCATGGGCAAGGTTTCTAGGAGATATTCTATCTCCTACCCTCTTACCTTATTTAAACCAGAGGTAATTCCAATCGCCAATACATAAAAGGGGATTATAGATTCTACCAATCTTAAGGGAGATATCTTCATAAAATTTCAATCTTTTAGTGCCATCAGGATCCCCATAGATCAAAAGACAAGTCCATACATGATTGCTAATATCATCCAAAATCTCAATCTCAATGAATCTATAATTTTTATCAATCATGGTGAGGTTTAGGTTCTTATTCCAAATGACAATTATACCACCAGAAAGACCTATCGAATCAACAACATCCATGTTCCACTCTTTTTTTAATTTAGATTTCTAGCAAAAAGAATTTCTAGCACACTTAGTTTCTGATTAAAAGAACACATCCGGGTTTATGGACTTGATTAGTCACTTAGAGCTCTAGCTGTTAAGGATTACCCATTTCCTTGATAGTTCCAAGCGGTGAGCTTCATGTAGGGTGAAGGTGCTATTCTGGGACAAACACTAGAACCACTTTAGAAAATGCCCTATCACTAGCCTTACTATTCCTAACTCTAGAATCCAGCCTTTCTATTCTATGAGAGCATTCTAGACTACTTTCTCTGTGGGAAACAAACCTTCCAAATCTTAGAGATAGAGGGGAAAGGACCTGATCATGAATACTAGTGTGCCAAAGACTTGGGAACTTTAAAGTCAGGTAGGCTTGTAGCCTCCTATATATTAAAGAGGCTTTAACCCTTGTCATTTTGGTAGGCCAACTAAGAATATGGTATCTGTGGGTCCAGGGAGCATATTTTTTTATTTTCCAGATTAGACCATCCTCTCATAGGATTCATCAGACCTTTTAGAAGCGAGATGGGTCTTTGTCCTATACATCGACCCAATCCTGGCCTCAAATCTTTCCTGGGCTCGATAAATAGGACCATAAATTCTTGAGGCCTTTTCCACTAAAAATGACTGAATAATTTATCTCTCATTAGAAAGGATTTTTTTCCTCACCTTAAACCAATATTGAAACCAATATTTTGATGTGTAATGAACAATTGAGAGTTGATAGGTGTAGAAACATACATTGGCCATCTTGACAACAAAATAACTACTATTGAAGATGTAAATTACCTCCTTTCCTTGGCTGTTTGGAATGCACTCGGTCAAGGATATTTGGGAGTTGTTGTCCTCCTCAGTATCCCTGGAACTGCAACACTATGCTCCTTTGATCTTAAGTCTTTTAATAAGCTTCCTGTCCTGCGATTTTTTCATCTTTAGAGTTTGTTTACCTTCTCCCTTTAGCTCTTTTGATATGGATGCCAAGGTAGGCCCTTCTGTCTCTAGCATTGATGGAAAGGCCTCACTTTTCGTAATAATCCCAGCTCCTCCCAAAATCAAAGACTAGTCTTTTAGGCGCTTGTGCCTGTTAGGATTTTTATCCTCAAAAACTTCCATCAAGCGCTTCCTTTCATCATTCTTACCATTTGAGAAGAGAAGACCATCATGAATTGTCTTCACTTTTTTGGAGCTACCCTCATCTTCCCACTCAAAGCCTATCGAAATATCCCCTTTCGGTATCGAACCTCTTAGTTTTTGCCGATTTAGACACTTTAGGATCATTAATAGATTTTGGATGGTCTAACAAACTGAGAGGGTGAGCCAGGATCACTTGGTCCAGTTTAGTGGCCTGGCTCATCCATTGGTTCACTGGTTGGAATACTCTATCACCCATCATGTGATTTACCTCACATGAGAAGAACTTTTTAGAAGAGAGTAGTGGATGAGAAGGTTTTTTAGTAGTTGGCTCTACTTTGTTTGGCATGCATTTGGTAGTCTTTTTAGTAGCTATTTCTCCTAGAAAACACTAGGAAGGTAGCACCAACAAGATACCACCATACGACACCCATTCCTCAATAGTCACGCCAGCTTGTTTGGAACGGCTCTTTTTGGTACAGAGCACAGGAATAGTACCTTCAATCAGAGAAGAAGTGGAACTATCACTGGTTATTTTCTTTGATTCAAATTCTTCCCTGAGATTTCTAGAAACCCTTTTACTATCATCTTTGGATATTGTTGGTTCATTCCTCTCGTGGAAGATCTCGTGGGGTAACTTCAGGCTATTCATCTCCACCTTCAATTTTGGATCGAAACCCATTAACTTTTGAACTTCATCAATATCAATTCCTTTCTCTCTATCTTCATTTTTTTTAGCACAGTCCCTATCATCATGGTCTAACATCCGACAGTAGAAGCAAAAGTTTTTAAGATTCTCATATTTCACCTTCACCTTCCGTGGTTTAGGATAATCACAATTTGTAGCAAGAGATTTCACCAGAGGTTCAACAATGTTGATTTCAACCCTCACCTGAAGGAACTCACCTTCCTCATTATAATGTTCTCCATGGTCAACCCTTTTGAAGGTTCCAATCCTCTAGCCATGGCATCCAAAAGATATTCCCAAGGGACTCCGAAAAATTTAACCCAAAACTCAACTTCCTTGAAAACAACGGATGATGCTTTTAGGCTGAACTTAATCTTCTTAAAGGAAATAACATTTTTATTGAAGTTCCACGGAGCCTTTTTTCCTATAGCTTAAAATAGTCAAGTTTGCTTCTAAAGGAGATTCAGAAGCATCCCCCTTTAATGGGGTTGATATCAACTCCTTCCAGTTCCAAACATTCTTCATGATAGCAAAAAACTACTTGATTCACCTTTTTAACTGCTAAGGGATTCCCAGTCACACAAAAGGTGCCCTGAGCTTTTGGGTTTTTGTAGTTATCCTACAAATCAATCTCCTTATCAGTCATTTTGAGACCACTAAACTAGTTCATAAGAACCTCATTGTCGGTAGCCCTAGCTTCATTTAGCTCAGCTAGCTCGATAGGGACATCTGCTTTGTTCTCTCTTTTCATAATGAAGAATAACCAAGGCGGGGTAAGGCACACCTCCACACATTAGCAGAAAAAAAAACCCTGTAGATGGAAACAACCTTCAAGGAAAAAAAATCCATATCGCCCATACAATAGTAGGGAAACAAAACTACTTCAGAATCGAGGATTGGAAATCCATCCGGAATGAAGATACTTTTACAACCTTTTGTTTCAAATGATATAAACAATGGTTCAATTTTGTGTCATGACCCTAGGTACATATTTATGCATAGTTTTGATGAGGGGACTAATCGACTAGACAAACCTCGACCAAACTGGATCTCTCATTGATTTGTTATGAATAAAAATTGATTCCTTTATAAACCAGTCAAAACACACCAATCATGTGAAAATTAAACCAAACTACTAGTTAAACCAATTTGGACAATAATACACAACATATGTTTTAATGACAACATAAACTATAGTTTAACAAAGATGAACCATCAGCCAATTCGCTTTCAAGATTATGCATTTGTGTCTAGGGATGTCTAACATCTTATCGCCTCCTCGCAATATTTGGCTTGGAGCTTGAGGATAGGTGTCCACCTCAAATCCTCAAATTCCATGAATCTCTCCACTATGTGCATCCTCCTTGCAAAGCAACCATTGTGTCTTCCCTCTTTATCTTCATCTTGAAAATGGTTATCATCATGTATGGGTGGTCCTTGCCTCGGCTGATTTACTGCTTGCTTTTCCCTAGTCTTTCTCTTGGATCCACTACTCGTGGCTTTACCTTTCCCTTTGTCGGCCATTTCCAAATTGAGTTTTGGCGAAGGGTTTGTGATCCAAGCAAGAAGAAGCAAGAAAAGGTTTGGAAGTCTCCTAAGTGGCTTTTCTAGGCTTTTCAAGCTTTCAAAATGCAAATGGCATAAAATGAGGGCTTTGTCACCTTTTAAACCTGTACAATGCATGATTTACCCAAACTGCCCCTGACATATGATTGATTAGGATTATACCATGGTTGGTCAGAATAGCATGACCGATCATGATTACCCCATGATCAAACATGCTTGGGTCCATTTTTAGAAAAAAAATTCATTCTTCCTTTTTTTCTCCTTTGATTCATCTTGTGTGTCTATAATTGACTCCCAGGATGATGTTAAGACTATGATTGGTCCCTCTTATAGTTTCTAAAATTTATTCCCATCTCCTGCTCTAATCAAGAAGTGTTTGACTCTTATGTGTTGGTACTAAGATGTTGGATTAGATTCTTTGATGTTAAGCTTTCTTGGGGTTAATTTAAGGTAAAAGTCCTAGTTTTCCGTGCTAAATTTCTAATTCCTTAGCATCTAAAGTGTTCAATAGAAGTTGAGTATTTTTGTTTCTAGTTGAAGTGAATGTGGCTAACCTATTACTTCCGAGCGGGGTAATGCCTATTTCCTCAAACCCAAACTTTTACCATTGAATTAGTACTTGACATGATTCCAAATGTAGGTGCTAAATGAGTAGATTCAAGACTAAGAACCTTGCAAAATACAATAGCATGAGAGAATTATACCTAGGGCCACCGTGTCAGATGTCTTGGCCTCTTCTCCAATAATAGCGAAAACATGCCCTTTTGTTATCAGACATTGCCTCATGTCAATTGATTTGGCAGTACAATGTTTTTCCGAGTATGACAATCCTGAGGCATATGGCTCACCTGACCATAACTATAACAATCCCATATCTCCTTGTAGCAAGTGTCTCCATGCACCTTCTTACAGCTCTTACACACTCCATGAGGCCTTTGGTATGGCGATTTCCTCTTGGTTGCACCCACGGCGAAGTTTTTTCTATAACCCATGATGTTAGGGTACTTCTTCTCCTTCTCTTAGATCTTTTGGAGATTATCACTTTCTCTTTCTTTCACTCTAGCAGTCTCCATGAAATCCACAAGGTCCTCAAATAACCTATGACTATATAGGATCGAATACTAAGCCTAAGTCATTGCTGAAATTTCTTGGCCTTACGTGAGTAGTCAACTGTAATATGAGGTCCAAAGCTAGCCAATTTAGTAAACTTGGCCTTATATTGAAGAACGATCATGTTTCCTTCAACTAGTTCCATGAATTCCACTTATTTTTCATCCCTTACACTTTTCGGGAAAAAGTTCTCATGGAAGCCATCCTAGAAGGTCTCCCAAGTAAGAGGTTCATCTTCCTCTAGACGTAGTGTCTCTTTCTCTGCTCGTCACTAGTGTTTGGCTTCTCCTCTTAGCATAAAGGTAGCCAAAATGACTTTATTCTCTTCATTGCATATGATCACATCAGAAATTTTCTCTTGTTTCATGACCCATGCTTTGGCTTCCATCGGGTCCGAAGTGTCCCAAAATTTTGATGATCCCAACCTTCAGAACCGCTCAATTGCATTGTCTTCATTTTTTTGATTTCTCTCATGGGATTGTCCTCCATGGGTTACATGTTCTCTAACCACACTAGCTAACTCTCTAATGGCTTGAAAAACCCTTGCCAATTTTTCGTCTTTCGGCTAAGGTGGGTTTGATGCCGATCTAGTACACATCCTTGGCGACATCCTCTCCTAAAATCTTAGTTTTAGAATCTATATCTACTCAAACATACCCTTTGTGAAAAGGTGCATTTGCACACATAGTTACACACACTCACATTTGTAACTACTTTATATTTAAAATATATAACAAATCTCCAACAACTGAGTAGTCCAAAGTAAATCCTCTACAACAACATTAAAATACATTAACTAGAAACTATCATAAAAGAACAACGACATGTGGCTAAGAGTGGGCCCATTTTTTAGCTTACAATGTGACACCTGTGTTAAAACTCCCATTCAATATTAAAATTTTCATTTTTTTTTATATGTGTCCTGTTTTGACAGTAGTTTCTAGTTAATGTATTTTAAGCTTCTTGCAGAGGATTTGATCTCGTCTATAATTGTATTACACCTTGATTCATTCATAATATAAATTCAGCTTGCGATTCCTCGTAACCCCAAAATCATGATTAAAAGTCACGTACGTACAACCCCTAATCTTATTGAAGCCGATTAAGCAAATAAAGTGTCCAATTAAGCTAGGATGTAACACTGGTAAGCAAAACTTATTCTTTAGATAGTGGCATTATCGTGGATTAAATCCTCATTAGTCGGTTTCATAAACCCTTCATGGTTTGGTTAAACCATGACCTCTCGTACAAGTCAAAAAGCTTTATCCCAAAAGGTTGGGGTCTGATAGCGTATCGGTTTGGTGGGCTCCTTTACGCTGATCAGATGGTTCCATGATCATCCCAGGTCCCTAGTGGAGCAGACCCTGCATACACAAAGTAAGAAAAGGTCAGGAAGCTAGGCGTCGGCAGGATGCCGGTCTCTAGCTCTCTGATAGTTAAGTCAAATGCAGTAAGGGGAAGTAAAAAATATAGCTCTCTTTTTAGGGTTTTTATTGTCTCTTACCTGAAGGATGAACTACTACCTGTATTTATAGGCTTGAGTGGTGGCGTATCAGAGGAGATGTCACATATTGCTTTCCCCCACGTTCTTGGTCGCGTCTCTCCCTGCTTTTTTTGTTATTTTCTCAAAATGTTAGACCTGCTACAAAGAATATTCCCTTCTCATAATAGTTTTATGCTAATCTTTAAGTGGAGTAATCGGGGTTGCTGTATTTCTGTGTGTCGGGGAGTCTCGGGTGCTAGTTGGGGTTACTCATGGGAATAGGGTCAGTATCGAGGGATGTTTCTAGCTTCCCGCTGATAACTTCGGCATTTGGTGAGTCAAGGGTCGAGGGGCTCTCAAGGGAATCCTGAGTCCCGAGATGGTCTTCTTGGGAGCTCTTTGGGTCGGTTCTTCTAAGGTAGGGACTGTATTGGTTTATTAGAGTCGACTAGTAGGGGCCTCATTATAATCTTCCCCATCAATTACCCCCTTATTCCTAGGTCCAAGGTTACGTGGCACGAAAATATGAACTGTTTGCGTCCCTTACTCATTATTTTGGCACAGGTGCCGTGTCGTTTCAACTACCAAGGTGGTATTGGTTAGGGATAAGCGTTAATGATGGCCTCGCATTTAATGAATTTCAGTAGCCGAAAGGATGTTTTGGCACCAGTTACAGGTTACATCAAACATAGTGTCTTCTCAGATCTCTAGGTCATCAAGCAGCTATGTTTAAACCTTTTAAATATTTTAGGATTTGAGTTACCTTGTTTCGCGGGTTAATTTCAGTAACCCGTGGATGGTCGACACACGTAGGGTCGAGAATCCTTGTGTTAGTCTATAAATCTTCCTTTCAACACACTTTTTGGCTTTCCCTTATCATTGTTTACTGTCTCTCACACCTTCTTTTATCTGTTTGGGCAATTTCTGGCAAGTTTCCTTCATCCCGGCATACTATTGTCTCCGTTTCCAACATCAACTGCACTTCCGAGCTTCCTTCCTAGTTGTCTCTGGCGGTCTTCCTCCTTCTGGGCTACCATTCTTCAACAACTCTAGTGTATTTCTCAAGTTTGCCCATTTCTAATGCTATAATTCGTTCTTTAGTTTCCTATGGTCCCCTTTCATTTTGTCGATTAGATTATTACTCTTCTTCTCTTTTTTTTCTTTTTAGTATTCTCTGGTCTTCCTTTTTCTTTCGGCGTATTCTCGTTGGTGTCTTTCCCTACTTTTTTCTTCCCGTATTTCTTTGTTTATCTAGTATTGTCTAAATGGTGTCTAGGGATACTGTTGGCCGAATGGTCGATGGGGCCGAAGACTTGTCAGACATTTGACTAAACCCCTTCGAGCAGGCGACTGAGCCTACTCCACCTAACACCTAGGGGGCAGCAGAGGAGATAGCTCCTAAACAAGATTTCAAAGCAGCTTAGTATGGTTCTAAGTTGGGCGTAAAAACCCTCACTTGGTATTATTCTACATATCTCATTGCCAAAGGAATCGTCTTTACGGCCCTCGGGGATTCCCGGGCTTTTGAAGACCCTACCGGCAATGTAGCATTGTACGAGCAGGCCCTCATGACAAGCCTCAGGTTTTCGGTTCCCTTGTTTCTAAGGGAATTGCTATTCTGCTTTGGGTTGGCACGTGGGCAATTAATGCCCAACTCCTGGCGAATAGCTATAGGGTGTATGGTCCTATAGGAGCTAACCTTCAAAGGGGAACATCACCTCACACTTAACGAGTTCTTTCGCTGCTACTGCCCTAAGGAACAAGAGCTAGGGTGGTTCTATTTTTTCAGTCAAGATCTGACTCTTACTTTGGTGACAGTGCTCCCAAGCTCTAACAATGGGTGGAGGAGCTGGTATTTCTTTGTCTCAAGTGAGGGTTGGGAGTACCCCCTAGGGGAGGTCCTTGCCATGAAGTTTGACCGAGGATGGGCGTCAATCATTAGCCTAGTGGGTAAGTCTTAAATTTTTTTTAGTCTCTTTCCTCAGGTGGTCTTATGTATTTTTACTTCCACTTTCTCCTTTTTTTGTCAATTTCTAAAGTAGACAAGCTGTCCGATGAGGAGGAGGCTCGTATCTGAGAGGTTATCAATTACCATTCCCATGCTTTCCTAGACCACGTTACACCCAACAGATTTCATTGGTGTGGGTTTGGTCCAGATGCGGATAACTCACCCGTCCTTGTTCTATTTATTTTTCATTCCTTTTCTTTCTTTAATTATTCTACTTTTGTTAATTTCTAACTTCGGGTCTATTTTTTGTACAACGATGAAGATAGATAGGAGATATCTCTCTCGGGCTTGGGAAATAAGAGATAAGGCCCTGGAGGCCAAAAAGTCTGGACAACCAACGATTGTCCAAGCAGAGGCATCCATGACCTCGAAGAAGAGGAAACAACACATCATCTCCAGGGGGCGTTCTGGGGCTCAAGTCCCTAAGGTAGCTCTAGCACCTCCCCTGACTTCTGCTACTATCATCCAAGTCATTAACTTGGAAGAGGACATGGATGGTTCTTCTCCTGCTCTTACCTCTGGGATCCAAGCCGTGGTTTCTCAAACGACTACTCTCGTAACTACTGCCAAGGCCCTTGCTACTGCTACTGAGGCCCCCGCCACTATCACCGAGGCCCCTGCCCCTGAAGATCATGATAGTGACAACCTCTACTCGGGTGGCATCTTCTTCTACTTTTATCCCGGTAGTGGGAGAGTCCTCCTTAGGGCCTAGTTCTTGGCTGACGAGGCCGAGTCCTAGGGGGATTACCTTTTAGGGGGTGTTCCCCCGACAGAACTTAAGTATATGGGGAAGAGCCTCACTTTGGCTATCGTACATCAAGATATGATGCATTACATGGCTAAGGTAAAATGTCTCATTCCTTGGTGCTTTTTGTTTAGTTTTTTTTGTTTTGACTCGACCCTGATTTTTCAGACTGTGGCCCTGATGTTGGCATAGATCCAGAAATATAAATTATGTGAGTTGGTCTAAGCCGATCATCTGAACCACCTTGCCCAGGTAAGGAACTAGAACAAGGCCATCTGGGAAGAAGCAAGGGCCATGATCATCACCCTCGAGGGTAAACTGAAATGGTCTGAGGACTCTCATGCCAGCATAGTTACAAAGGCCGCGGGGCAAGAGGTCCGTATCTAGGACTTGATGGTTTTCTTGCGAGATGCTGAGAGGGATGTCCGTCAGGTAATAGAAGAGCTAGGGAATGAGAGGAATAGCCACATTGTGATCGAGGAAAATCTCAACATCACCCTTGAGAGCTTGGTGAACAAGAGTGTAGCTGATGCCTTAGATTGAGCATGCCTTGAGGCTGAGGTGGAGAGAGAGAGAGAGAGAAAGTGATAAGATTCAGGAAGAGGCCCTCGAGGTAGCTGCAGCCAAGTACCTGGCCTCAGACTCTATTAGGATTGTTAGGGTCGATTGCTTCTAGGAAGCGTTCGAGGAGTTCTGGGATACAACAGCAGAGCGGTATCCTAACATAGACTTCTTGTCTATTATGCCTAACGAGGGAGGTGCTGAGGCTGAGGAAGAAGAACAAGTAGAAGATGGCCAGAGAGGGGAGGTAGCGACTGAGGGGGCAGTCGAGGAGGCGAAGGTTGCTGAAGTTGAGGAAGCAGAGGTTGTCTAGCCTAGGGAGAGTGGTCGGGAGGAAGTTACCCCGGGAGAGGGAGAGGTGGCAATGGGGGACGACAACCCTCAAGATAGTTATATTTTAACCCTCAAGAATAGTTGTATTTTCTCTTTCTTATTTTTGAACTCTTGTAAAATTTTAGCATATGAATGAAATCTTCTTTTGCCCCCCGTCTGCGTGTATCATTTCCAGTTTGTGATTTTTTTCTTTAAATTTTTTTAAGTGTTGGAATCCCTTAAGGTTAATAGTTTAAAGACGAATAGAGGTAGGTACTTAACTAAAATCAACTAAAATTTTCTAAGTGTAGATGTATGTCAGGGATAAAACCTCCTCAATTAAACTGAGGGGATGACCTGATGGGATTCTCGTGTTTTCAGAAGAATGAGGGTCCCTGGTGGTATTCCTTAGGTGATACCCAATGTTTATCTAATTTACGTATCTTATTTGTAGGGGGGGTGTAGCTATACTTACTTGGTAAAGGGGAGTCGATTCTGGTTACAACATATGCATCCTAACGAGCTTCAAGCCTCTTTATCTCATGCTTTGTTCAGTCGGGGGATAGGTCAATTCTGTAACTCGGGGTCAGCCTTGTGACTTGAGGGTTAATCTTGTAACCTGAGGGCTAGTCTTTTATCATGAGTATGAAGCATGAGGCCCTTGAAGGACGTGCCAATCTTCTAACCTGAGGGTTAGTCTTGTAACCCGAGGGCCAGTCTTATAGCCTGAGCAAGAGGTCCGTGGTCCTGGAAGGATGTGCTAATCTTTTGGCTCAGGGTCAATCTTGTGACCTGAGGGTTAGTCTTGTAACTCAGGGGCTAGTCTTATAACCTAAGCAGGATGGCCTGAAACTTTGTTGATCCTGTATAATTAGAACATTTCACTGGTTAGAATAATAGCACCAATTTTATTGATAATACTTTCTCAAATGTTCTACATTACAGGGTCATGGTAAGGGCTCCCCCTGCATTGTCTCAAGGTGGTAGGTCCCAAGTTTATTGTACTGTGTTACGCAGTAAGGCCTTTCCTAGTTTGGTTTTATCTTTTCCTCTATTGGGTCTTATGTTGCCAGGGTCACTTTCTTGAGCACTAATCCCCAACTACAAATCTCCTTGCCTTGACCCAAGAATTATAATACTTGACCATTTTTTGCTTGGAGGCGATTGTCTGAAGTGCATCTTCATCTCTTTTCTCTACTAACAGGTCGAGGTTGATTTTGAGGCCTTCTTCGTTCTTCTCTGAGTCAAAGTTTGCTACTCTGTGTGTGGTCATTTCAATCTCGACAGGTATCATTGTCTCGGTCCCAAATGCCAGTGAGAATGGTGTTTCCCTTGTGGGAGTCCTCACCCTGGTGCGGTATGCCCAAATGATGCTTGACAGTTCCTCGAGCCACAGGCCTTTGAAATTCTCAAGCCTCTTCTTGATTATTACCAGGAGCACTCTATTAGTGACTTCGACTAGGCCGTTGGCTTGAGGGTGAGCTAGGGAAGAGAAATGGTTCTTGATCTCGAGCTCCGCACACAATTCCCGATACCGGGCATTGTCGAACTGCTTGCCATTGTAGGTGATCATGACTAGGGGAATTCCAAATTGATAGACACTCAACTTCTAGGTAAAGTCAAGGATGTTTTTCTTGGTAATTTTCACCAAAGGTTCAGCCTCCACCCATTTGGTGAAGTAGTCGATGGCCACTACCAAGAACCTCATTTGCCCTTTCCCCCAAGGAAGTGGCCCAATTAAGTCGATTCCCCACTGAGCGAAGGGCCAGGGCCCTGTTATCAGGACTTGTTCTTCTGTAGGCTTCTTTGGGATGTTAGCAAATCTCTGACACTTGTCACACTTCTGGGCAAGGAAAATGGCATCTTTTTGCATAGATGACCAATATTATCCAACTCTGATTGCTTTGTGAGTCATCGACCTACCTCCCAAGTGGCTCCCACATATTTCCTCGTGTATTTCTCAAAGCACATAGTTGGCCTCCACCTCGGATAGGCATCTAAGTAGGAGGAGAGTGAAACTCCTCTTATAGAGAGTGTCACCAAGAAAGAGATACCGGCTCACTCACATCTTCACTTTTCTCCCTTCTTCTTTATATTCGGATAACTTGCTGTTCTTTAAATACCTTATAATCTGATTGGCCCATTCAGGCTCGGGGCTTGCCATGTTGACTTCCCTATCTTCCTCTGCCTTGATGCTTGGCTTGGGCAGGGGCTCAACAATGATCTTGGGGTCAAGACTTTCCATGGTGGATCACGCGAGTCTGACTAACTTGTCTGCTTCTTTATTATCTCCTTGTGGAACCCGCTGTTTACTGAAATGCCCAAACCAGGCCTTTTCTTTCTTTACCATGGCTAGGTACTATTTTATTCACTTATCCTTCACCCCATACTCCCCTGTACTTATCCAACTACCAGCTGGGAATCATTGTTGACCCTAACCCTTTTAGCCCTAAGTGTGTGGGCTAGGCATAGCCCTGTGATCACTACTTCATTCTCGGCCTTATTGTTGGTCGCTTTGAATCCAAACCTTATGGCGTTCTCAAGCTTGCTTCTCTCTGGCCTGACTAGAATAACTCCTACTGCGTTGTTAGTGGAGGAGCCGTCCACGTGTATAACCCATTCTTCCTAGCCCGCTTCCTCTTCCTCTTATTGCTCTTCCTGCATTTCTATCTCTTAGCCAAATGCATAAGTGTACTCGACGATGAAGTCTGCAACAACTTGGCCCTTGATAGCTCCCTAATGGTGGTAGTCAATGTCGAACTCACTCAACTCCATCGACCACTTGACCAGTCTTCTCAAGGTCTTAGGTTTATACAATACGGTATTGAGTGGCTGATCTATTAGCACCTGAATGGTGTGGGCCTGAAAATAGGGCCTTAGTCACTGGGCTGTGATGACCAGTGTGAATGCCATCTTCTTTGCCCTTAGGTATCTTTCCTCTGCTCCCCTAAAAGCCCTGCTAGTGTAATATACTGGCGCTTATATCCTGACTTCTTCCCTTATCAGCATCGAACTCACTGCTGACTCTGATACTGATAAGTATAAGTAGAGTACTTCATCTTGCTTTGGTTGATTGATTAGTAACAGGCAGAGAGGTGGTCCTTAAGTTCTTGGAAGGCCTTGTCGCAGTTTTCATCCTAGTAGAAAGCCTTCTTCAGCAGGCGGAAGAAAGGAAGACACCTATCTATGGATCGGGACATAAACCGGCTTAATGCTGCTACTCGCCCAGCTAGTCACTGTACTTCTTTTATGTTCCTCGGTGGTTACATGTCGATTATGGCTTTCACATTCTTGGGATTTGCTTCTATCCCCTGTTGGAACACCATGAACCCGAGGAACTCCCCGACCGACACCCCGAAGGCACATTTTCTAGGGTTGAGCTTCATCTTGTGCTTCCTCAAAGTTTAGAAAGTCTCACTCAAATCTAAGAGGTGTTGCTCAACTTGGAGGCTCTTCACCAGCATATTGTCCATATACACCTCAACGTCAATTTGGCTTTTAAACATCTCGTTAACAAGTCTCTAGTAAGTTGCCCTTACATTCTTCAGCCCAAAGGGCATGACCTTGTAGCAGTTGAGCCCTCAATAAGTGATGAAAGCCATTTTCTCCTGGTTAGACTCATGTAGCTTTATCTGGTTGTACCCTAAAAAGGCATCCATGAAGCTAAGGGCCTGATGCCCGATCGTCGAGTCTACTAGGGTGTCGATCCTTGGGAGCGGAAAGCTATCTTTCAGACATACTTTATTGAGATTGGTGAAGTCGACACACATACGCCACTTCATGTTTGGTTTTCGAACCATAACTATTTTTGCCAACCAGTCGAGGTAGTGGACTTTTCTTATGAAGCAGGCCTTCAGTAATTTTTCCACTTCTTCTGTGATAGCTTGATTTCTTTTCAGGGTGAAATTTATTTTCTTCTATTTGATGGGTCTCGAGGCCAGGTTAACATGTAGCTGATGTACGGTTAGTCTAGGGTCTATTCTCGGCATGTCGTTATGCATCCAGGCGAACATGTCCCAATTCTTGATGAGGAAGTTATAAAGCTACCTCTTGAGTTCTTCTAATAGGTCTGACCCTACCCAAGTAACTCTATCTAGCTCATTGAAATTAAGGATGATGTCTTCAAGTTCCCTTCCCAGTTCTGCCACCACTCGGGTCCTTTCATCTCAAACTTCTAGGCCGTCGA
The DNA here is from genome assembly GCA_025762735.1 of Platanus orientalis. Lineage (NCBI taxonomy): Eukaryota > Viridiplantae > Streptophyta > Magnoliopsida > Proteales > Platanaceae > Platanus > Platanus orientalis. The sequence continues at coordinate 33,590 of JAOXJP010261890.1, read as the reverse complement.
TTGCCATAGTTTCCTTTGGGGCAGGCTCTCATTTGAGCAAGGCCATATAACACTCCCTGCCTGCCACCTGATCACCTCTGACTTCTCTGACTCCCCCCTTGGTTAGGAAGAGCATTAAGAGATGGTAGGTCAAGGTGACTGCCCTGAGTCGATCAAGTGTCGGCCTTCCCAGGATCGTGTTATATGCAAAGGGATAGTCTACCACTAAGAAGTCAACCACCCAGGTGACTTGACGCTTTCCCATCCGCAGTAACCCAAAAATTGATAGTACCCAATGGGAGCAACTTGTCGCCCATAAATCTAACCAAGGGTGTCTAAACGGGCTTAAGCTTGTCTCCTTCGATGCCCATTTGATTGAAAGCTGAGAGGTAAAGAATATTTGTTGAGCTGCTATTATCAATGAGGATATGATGCGTGATATAGTTTAAAATGACCAACGTCACCACCAGTGCGTTGTCGTATGGCTAACTCACCCCTTGGGAGCCTTCTACAGAGAAGGTGATGTAAGAATGCTCTGCTTTTTATGCTAGGTCGGCTTTTCTGTTATCATCATTTATCGGTCAGTCTTTGCATGATTCTACCTTATGTGCGATCTTCTTGCTGAGTTGGACTCTCCTCCCCTAACAAACCCGCCAGCTATTACTCTTATCTCCCCTATCGGCCCTTTTGGCCTTCTTTTTTCCTGAATAGGAGGGTCCCAACGGGTATCCATGCATTTGGTTGGGTGTCGCCCATCGAGGAATCTCTACAGCCGTCCTCATTGAATAAGGGCTTCTATTTGCTCCTTTAAGTCAAAGTAATCATTAGTGTCGTGGCCATGATCCTGGTGAAAACGATAGTACTTATCGTGATTTCTCTTCTCCGGTGAGGCCTGAATCCTCTCTGGCCCCTTGACGCTCGGGTTGTCCTTGATATGCAGGAAGACCTGTTCTACGAGTGCATTGAGTGGTGTGTAGTTCTGAAACCTACTCGGGATAAGGTTGACCTGGGGCCTGACCTCGCAGTTGTTGTTGTTGCTTTCCCTCGCTCAACCACCTCTTTCTTCCCTCGGTGCTTGATGTTCTTCCCTCTTTCTCTTGTCAGACTGTGAGCTAGGCCTGGTATCTCTCTCTCGTCTAGCACTGAGGGTGTCCTCATTATTCATATGTCGTTATGCCTTCACCATGAGGTTAGACATGCAGGATGGGGGATTCTTGGAGAGGGAGAAGAGGAACTTGGAGGGCAGTAGTCCTACCATGAGGGAGGCCACAATCACCTTCTCCTCAACATCATCCACCTATAGCATTTCTTTATTGAATCGAGTTATATAGTCCTGTAAGGACTCTCCCTTGTTCTACTTGATGTTCAACAAATAGGTGGCTGGCTTCCAGTGTCTCTGGCCACCAATGAAATAACTAACAAATTGTCGACACAACTCTATGAATGTCGGGATGCTGTCGGGATTCAGCCAGCTAAACCACACTTTGGCGGAACCCTTGATCGTCGTAGGGAAGTCCTGGCACGTGATTTCATCAGGGGCCGGCTGTAGATTCATGTGCGTTTTATATACTTCTAGATGATTAAGGGGATCATTGCTGTCATTGAACATCTCCATCTGAGGTGGCTTAAACTTATTGGGAAGACATCAAGCCATTACCTTCAGAGTGAAGGGATGGTCTGTCTTCTAAAACAATTCGTCGATAGTGGCCGAGGCTTTTCCTTTGAGGGCCTCTTTCATGGTATTCATCTCCCTTCTTATATCCTCCATTCTTAACTCCCAGAGATCTGGGGTGTGGGTTCTTTCTCCAAGCAGGCTCACCTCCTGGAATCGATAGGCTGTGTCACTCATCGCCTCTTCTTCGCGCTCCTGGTCATAGCTTCTGGTTAGAGGAACGTGGGGTCCTGATCAACCCACGTGGTGGTCGTTGGCACTCTTCTACGACTTCACAGCTCTTACATGATTTATTAGTTCTGTTTTATCAGTAACTATATGTTTGTCATCAGCCCTTGGATCTGCTGCTCTAGAATAACCACCCTTGGAGTTTCTTGGCGCACTCCATCGGAGACGGAGGTTTCTCGTCCGTTAGGTCTGGCACCCTTCTAGTGTTGAGCAGCCATTGACCTGGTTTTAACCATGTTGACCTTAGGTTCTCCAGGAAACGGTGTTTCCCATAGACGGCACCAACTGATAGTGTATCGGTTTGGCGGGCTCTTTTACGCTGATCAGATGGTCCCATGATCATCTCAGGTCCCTAGCAGAGCAGACCCTGCACACACAAAGCGAGAAAATGTCAGGAAGCCAGGCACTGACAGGGTGTCGATCTTTAGCTCTCCAACAGTCAAGTTAGATGCGGGAGGGGGAAGTAGAAATAAAGCTCTTTCTTTTTAGGGTTTCTATTGTCTCTTGCCTGGAGGATGAACTATTACTTGTATTTATAGGCTTGAGTGGTGGCATATCAGAGGAGATCTCGCACGTCGCTTTCCCCCACGTTCTTGGTTGCGTCTCGCCCTACTCTTTCTATTACTTTCTTAGAATGTCGACCTGCTACAGAGAATATTCCCCTCTTATAATGGTTTTGTGCTCATCTTTAAGTGGAGTAATCAGGGTTGCCGTATTTTTGCGTGTCAGGGAGTCTCAGGTGCCGGGTGCCTCGAGGTCTCGACTAGTCTTTTCGGTGCCGGGTGCTAGTTGGGGTTACTCGTGGGATGAGGTCAGTACCGAGGGATGTTTTTGGCTTCCCACCGATGGCTTCAACATTTGGTGAGTCGGGGGTCGGGGGGCTCTCAAGGGAATCCTGAGTCCCGAGTTGGTCTTCTTGGGAGCTCTTTGGGTCGGTTCTTCTTGGGTCAGGACTCTGCTGGTTTATCGGAGTCGGCTAGTAGGGGCCTCGGTATAATCTTCCCCATCAGGGTTGGTTATATAAATCCTGTTTCGCCATTCCACATTAAGCTTGAAATAATAAAATTTCAACATTAATATTTAGATAGGCTTAGCTAAAAATTATATGCCAGCAGCCAACTTGATTATAAAATACTCTTCTTTTGTCTTAACCCAACAGCAGCATGGAAAACAACGGCCAAGTGAACATACTTTAGTAACACACTTTTTATAGTAAAATATAAATATAAATACATGCATGATAGATTTTACAAAGGTCTTATCTTACTTTAAGCTTCTCATAACGAAAAGATCAAATTAGGGAACCCAAGGGTGGCTTTATTAGCGAGTGAAAGCATATACAGCCGTGGAAATATAGATCCCTAGTGCAGAAGAGACCAGCGAGATCAACGCTGTTACCGAATAGATTGCGTATTTACTACCACAAGACAACACCCCCAGCCTGATCTGGATCACATCCACCATGGATAACATCAAGAAAACACATCCCATCACCGAGCCCACCGCCGATGCCAACATCCCAAACCTCAGGACTCTCAGATTAATGTGGGCTCGGAAGGCTTCATCGACGTCCTTGCTATTGAGGAGATTGATGGCGAGCTTCAATCCCTGAGCTACTAAGCTGGAGAAGAGAAAGAAACTGAAAGACACCACTTCAAATGTTAGGAGTCTTTCGGCAGCTTCGAGGCTGGCGTCGCACACGCCTTTGTTCTCGAGGCTGTGTTGGCCTGGTGTGGTTAACGATAAGCCCACGAAGACTGCTATCGTGAACAATGAGTTGACGTTAACCAGGCCGTCTAGTGCTGTGACATGAACTTTTGTTGTTGTCGTTGTTGATGATAATGATGATGGTGTTCTTATTTCTTGACTGTTTTGTTCCGGGAATGATTCAGATCTGCAATAAAGATAATGAAGTGCATGACTTTGAATAATCAAAATCTAGAGAAAGAGAGAGATGAAGACTTACTCTTTCATTAGGTTTTTTCTTCTCCTGCTGCAGGAACTCTTCGCAAACATTGAGGGGGAGGGAGGCGATACGTGTTTTTCGTGGGTGAGAGGAAGGTAAAACAGAATTCTTTGCTTTTCATTGCTATTTTTTCGAATTTTGTTAGCAGATAGATTCTTTGCTTTATAAAGTTTTTTGGGGTGGAATTCTGAAAGAGAGAATGGAGTAGTTGAGAAGAAAGAGAAACAGGTGGAATTTGTTCCACATGGGTGCTTGTCTTTCACCTTAAAGTTCTTCTCTCTTTGGTAAAGAACAATGATACATTAGAGTTATTTTGTCATTAATTAGAATTTAATGACATGATAATATTACCGTTTTAAACTAGGGTTAACAATGGGTCAGGTTAATCTAGCAACGGGTTTGACCAGGATTTGGTTCTCTGAAGTGTTATATTACTTAATTCTGGTCCACCCATTATAATCTGATTGTATACTCGGTTGATATAAATATTCCAGCTAAATTTTGCCACATAGGCTGGCATGGCACCATCTAAGCCAACTCAGATTAGGTGTGACCCCCAAGGTCATGACAAGGTCCGACTGACATCAGGGGCCGACACATAAGCACCAAAACAGTGATTTACACTTTTTGGGGATGCTTTTCACTTATTGGCACTGATGTGCTTAGCCCCTGATGTCAGCCGGACCTTGTCCTGACCTCGAGGGGTCACATCTGATCCTTTGGGCATCTAAGCTCATGTTAACCCCAGCCCTGGCTTGCAATTACCATTAAAATTTTAATATAAAGTGATGAGAAAATAACTCTATACATTATATTTCAAAGGGCATTTGGGCTTAAACATGATGTGATTCAACATATGGATTTAATTCAATCTGGACCACCATACTATACTCGAGTTCATGGGTCATGTGGCAATTCATGTTTGCGGGTTGTGTTGAGTTGAAGGCATACGATTCTATGGGTCAACCCAAATGTGAACCATTTATTAACCAAAAAGATGTTCTGTCTAGGATGGTGTTTAGAACAGAAAGAAGCTTCAAATGAAATAAAATGGATGAGACTTTGACAAAATTTCAAAGTCTTCCCATTTAATTCCATGTGAAGCCCTGTTAGCACCCAAATTTTGACTTGGGTTAATGAGATCAAATGAGTTCATTACAGCAACAGATAGGATCAGACTCTAAGACTACATTGGTTTAGGAAATGATAGGCTAAAACCTTGGCATCCCCTATACCCTAAACCCAAGACCAAACTTGGATTCTAGGTGGTTAGACATCCTCGATGGATACTCCAGTCACGAAAGTCAATATCCATGTCAAACCATGTGTAAAACCCTACTCAATGATCAATCACGCCAAACCTTAATTTCTTCGGAAAACACCAATAGGACTACGAGGGTCCAAATTTTAGTCTATCAATCTCAGTTTCATCAAAATTCTTTAGCCATCATAAACCTTCCCACATTGAACCATAAAAGGCTGAGAAATTATCAATTTACCCTTTTACCTTTGAAATATCCCAAATTTCAGTCTATTAAACCCATTTTTTCAAAATTCTCTAGCTTTCATAAGCCTTCTCACATTGAAGCATCAAAAGCTGAGAAATTATCATTTCACTCTAAGTCTCAAAATTTCTCATTTTCCTCAAAATTGGACCCTTAATGCAACCCCGAAGTTTTTTCCGTCACCTAAATAATCTTAAAGCAGATCCTACACACTCTAATTATGATCATCTTCAAAAAGTTGTTTAATAAGATAAGGCTTCAGCAAATCTAGACAACCTTCAATATTCTGATTTCTTCTAAACACCAAGATATTATGGTCTATATTAAGCACTCGATGGGTCATCCTCAAAGGTTCTTTCGATGTCCAAATATAGAAAAATTAGCAACCATGGTTCAAGTCTTATCATATTTTCAAAAGATTGTCTCCTAATTCAAATCATCCAAGATCTCAACCTACCCCAAAACCTCAAAACTCCCCCAAGTCATACAGAGACAATTTTACCTGTATTTGACTTACGGTAAGCTCTCAAAAATTCTCTGGACAGCCAAATTCAAAGCAATGGGTGGACATCTCTTAGTATTTACCAAGATTCTAAAACCAACTCTCAAGCTTGGATATTATTAGACCCATCCTACTCCAACTTTCGTGATTTCTCCAAATCAAATCTTAAGCATTTACAATAACCAATGACCCTCAATAAACCCTAAAAAATTCATCGGGAATAAAAAATTCAGCTAATCAGTGGCCCTACTTTGAAAACTCTAATACCTTTAAAAGACTCTCACCCTAGTCATGGTCATCAGGAGACTCAATATGCCTTAATCATCCCATTCTCTCTTAATCAAGTATAAACCACTCTGGTCTATATTCAACACTCGGTGAACCCCCAGAAGTTACTTCGGAACCCAAATTCCATAATGTCAAACCCATTTTCTCAGGTTTTATCATGCCTTAAAAATACCTTCTAATAGACTAAGGTAATTACAAGCTCAACATAGTTCAATTCCCTATTCTTTCATAAATTAGGGTTGTGTTTGTCACCAGGTGACCCACCTTCGGAAGCTTCCTAGAGATTCCCTGGGAATCTGATTTTCAACCTATCATAACTTATGTTCTTAGGACTCCAAGACCTTCAATATCTTGCTGCCCATGAATTTTCCACCCAAGACCAACAAAAGTCAGTTTTAGTTTTGCTAAGATCCCGGTTTGTGATAAATCAAAGTTTTGAATACAAATTCTAACTCGGGTATCACTTTCGCAAACGTTGTAAACCTATGTTTCATAAACCTTGAGGGTTACAAGATGATGAGATGCAATTTTACCATTTTACCCCTACGTCTGAGACATTCTACTATCATTTAGACTCAATTTTGACCTATCTACACTCATCTGAATTTGATTCCAGCAATGGCATTGTGACTAGAGCGTTCAAGAGATCCAAAAAGCATAGAGAATTCAAGATTTTTTGAGCCTAGGAGCCTATAAAGTAAGCACAAACAAGTAAAGGGTCATTCCGCTAGCTCAAATATCCCAGAGCATTAATTAGGGGAGATATTTTCTCTCCCCTCATTAATGCTCTCATAAATGCTCCCCAAAATATCTTTAATGCAACTTTTGAGTTAGGGCCCTTGATTTGGCATCAACTCAAAACTACTTTTCATGAGTGGCAATGATGTCTTGCCCTAAACCCTAGCCCATCATCTACCCTTGATTTCCCTAAACCCATCTAAGCCATTAAAAACCCACCTCCTTACCTCCACCCTCCATCTCTCTCCCCTTGCCACATGACACACATCCAACCTCCAATTCCCTTTGGCCAATGAGAGGAGGATACCTCAGCTCACATGTGTGTGGCTAAGGTGCCTCCACACCCTCACATTCGAACCTCCTTTTCCCCTCCACTCATTTTCATGGTGGGCCCCATGTGCCACATGGCACATATCCCTTACCCCCCTCTCTACCTCCCATGGCCTACCTACCTTATAAATACCTCCTAGCTCGACCAAAGAGAGAAGAGGATCCATTTTCTACCAGAAAAAAAATAAAGAAAGACAGAAAAGAGAGGAAAGAAAGAGAAGAGAGAAAAGGGAAGGAATGCCAAAAACCATGGAAAGTTAATGCCTTAACCCCTCCCCTTTAAATTTTTTTGTTCAGTAGTGATAGAGACATCCCCTTGTCTACTTTAATTGAACTCAACAAGATCCATTAAATGCCCCTCAATGGTGGGAAATGAGGGAGACAAGATTGTCTCTCTTAGATTTCCAAAGAAACCAACTACACTCAATTCTAAGTTTTTTTGGGGAGAGATATGGCCATTTGAGTGTTGGGATGTCTAGAATTGATACTTGAATTTACCCTACTAAGATTTAGGCTTTGGGCAGTAAATTCAAGCATTTCTTTACTTTCAAGCATGGGACTCAACCCCTTCTCATTATATATAATTGGAAAGATCTCTCTCTCTCATACTTTCAAAGAGACCAACCACACTAAATTCTAAGTTCTATGGAGAGAGATATGGCCATTTGAGTGTGGGCTATCCATAATTGATGCCTGAATTTTACCCTATTAAGATTCAGGTGTTAAGCAATACATTTAGGCATTTTGTACTTTTTAGGCATGGGACCCAACCCTTGCTCATTATATGTCATTGTAAAGATCTTTCTCTCTCATATTTTCAAAGAGACTAGCACACTCAATTCCGAGTTTTTTTGGAGAGAGATATGGCCATTTGAGTGCGGGCTCTCCAGAATTGGTGCTTGAATTTTACCCTTTAAAATTTAGGAGTTTTTCACTTTCAGTAGTGGGACCTAACCCTTTCTCATTATACATCATTGGAAATATCTCTCTCAGCTTTCCAAAGAGACTAACCACACTCAATTTTGAGTTTTGTGGAGAGAGATATGACTGTTTAAGTGTGGGTTATCTAGAACTAATGCCTAAATTTTACCTGCTAAAATTTAGGTGTTGGGTAGCAAATTCAGAATTTTTTCACTTTCAAAAAAGGGACCCAACCCTTGCTCACTATACATCATTGGAAAGATTTCTCTCAGCTTTCCAAAGAGACCAAGCACACTAAATTCTAAGTTTCGTGGAGAGAGATATGGTCATTTGAGTGTGGTTGTTCAGAACTAATGCCTGAATTTTACCTATTAAAATTCAAGTGTAGGGTGGTAAAATCCAGACGTTAAAATTAATTTTAAGCATTTTGATTTCCAACTTAGCTTCATTCTTTAATTTTTGATTATCAATCTTTTTATGTTATGTTTAAGGCTATTTCATCTCATATTATCACATACTTCTCTATCATGCTCCCTTTCAAGTTTTACATGTGTAAATGTATGTATGCATGCATGTGCATGGCCTAAAGGACCTACCACCATAAGTACCTCTTCTAATTGTGAAACCAACCCTTGGAAGGTTAAACCATACACTTGTAAATCTCAAGTGTATCTAGTACTAGAATTTTACCTAGGGAACAATGTCGATATCGTGGCTGCTATGTCAACGTGATTAGGCTACATAACTTGACCCAATCATTACCTCTGAACCCCGTCTTGACCTTTTATGGTCCCCACCTTATCTTAGGGTCATGTCATAGTGGTTCACGATCCAAAGACCATAGGACTTAACTATAGCCCAATCATGTCTTTAAAATACATCCACATTGGTATGACATAGTCTTGACTCCCATTTCACTAACTTGATCGTATGTTTTAGTAGCGATGAGTACTTTGTAAGTATATAAATATATTAAAATGAACCTACCCTAATCACTCTCATAATCAAATGTACTTGACTACTGCACACAACAAACCCCTATAACTACATGTAGTTTGATCCCGACAAAATCCTAGCAACAGCAAACCACACAAGATCAGATATGTAGGTAGTTTGAGACTATGTCTCAGGTGCAACTGTAATGATTACACCATGGGGGTGCTCTAGACCAGTAATTTTAAATCTAATAGGCACACAATAATATAGCTTCTGGCATACACGAATTGTTAGGTTAAAGAAGCCACCATAAAAAGGTGGGTAATTGGGGTGCCTAACACCTTCCTCAATTGCAACAACACATCTTACCCAATTCTCTAAAGAACCAAACTAGTTTCGAGAGTCAGTTCTTAGGCCCATAGGTCTAGACTGGGCCGCAAGGCCCACACTTCCTTTCTCTAAGAAAGGAGGCAGATGTCCAACTCTTTCTGTTAAAACACAAGTTGGTGGCGACTCCAAACCAAGCCCTAGCATTCATTGGTTAGGCCCCATCCCGTGAAGTGGGGACCATTTAGTCTTTCCATGATGCCCACAAGCCCCATGGTGTCCTGGAAGGCAAATCCTAGACATAACATATGTCCTCTTTTAATCGTGTCTAAGGGGGTCGATCAGCTTTGACTCGAAATATGATTGCAGTAAACCCTAACCCACTAATTTTGTGTTAGGTTCACAGGTTGTATCAAACATTGCCACCCCTAACTTCATGGTCCTTCTTGGCCAGCTTCCATTCTTAGGTAGCTAAGTTGGACTTGTTTTAACCCAACCTATATGAGGGTTAGACTATTGCCTTCCCAACCATTAAAACTACATTGTATAGAGCCCATTTTGATGAGGAATACTAAGCCTATTTTTGTTGTATTTAATGCTTTATTTGGTGATTCAAATTTGACCTTTGCTTTATCTTTATATATATATATATGTACCAATATTTGATTTTTCAAGTTTCCATCCATTTCTTTATTGGCTTTGTTTGCTTTTTGGTTTTGCACTACATTCCTTTAGTCCTACATTGGAAAGGAAGTTCAAGTTTATTGAACTAATATACAATGATAGGACTTGTATGGGCAGCAACCCATGGGGGAGGAATGTTTGTGTGTGTGTGAGGGGGGGTCTTTGTTTGCATCATGTGCATGCACCAATTGACTGAATCGAGCTGAGATGTGGCATGGCATGGCAAAGCAAGGCGAGGTGGGCGGGTGGGTAGTGTGGTGCCAAGTGTTTTCTATTTTTATTTTATTTTTGTTTCTTTGGTTTCTTAAGGCTTAAGCCTTATGATCATTTGTAGTGGCTTTGGAATGAGCCAAACTTTAATGTTTTGTCTCCCACTCACATTTATTACTCTCTAAGTTTTTCCTATTCTATATATGCTATAGTTGGAATGTTTTGATATCTACACCATTGCATTATCTTCAACTTCCTTCTTAAGTCTTTCAGTATTTTCACATGTGATTGAGTTGGGATTGTAATTGAGTTCTAAGAGAGACTTCAAGGGACTATGCTACCTTTGGAGAAGGATTGTTGAATCTTGGAGTTTGGTTGCTATAAACACCTCAAGAACTAAGAAATTGATCTAAAAGATGAGCAAATCATATTCAATAACAGTACATATACATGCCTCAATCCAACTTGTTGCCTAAAATGATAAGGTCTACATTATCTCTTACTATTCTATTGTTCTGATTCATACTAAGTGATTGTATTTTTTATTACAAACATATTTCAGCAACCCTACATAACCAATAATCTTGAATCTAATTTTTTGTGTTTCTGGAAAATGATGACTACCCTTGTACCCTAGTTGTCCAAACGTAAGCTATTTAATGGCAAACACTTTAGACGTTGGTAGCAAAAGTTAAATTTTGTTTTGGAAATCATCAATGTGTCCTATGTCTTGACTAAACCAAAACCCTATGAGAATGATGAACAACTTGAACCTGCTAAGACTGGGGTTAGTGAAGTTTTTGGAATAAAGCCGATAGGCTTTGTAAGAACTATACATTAAATTCTTTGTCAAATGATATATTCGATGTGTATTATCTTCATGTGCATGATAAAGACATATGTGATGCTCTTTCTAAGAAATATCACTTTGATGATAAAAGTTGCAAGAAACATGTCGTAAGCCATTTTTTGGAATTTAAAATGGTTGATGAAAAACTTGATATAGACTAAGTGCATGACTCCCAAGATATTTTGAATGAAATCCTTGATAAAGGGATTATGATTAATTGTGCCTTCTAAATCGTATCTTTGATTTAAAAAATTAGCACCCTCTTGGAAAAAATATAAGGCTTCCCTTAAGCACAAAATAAGGCAACTTATATTGGAAGACATAATCATTCGAATTATGATTAAGGACAAGAACCTTTTACAAGACTCCACTGAAAAGACTAAGGAATTAGTTTCCAAAGACCATCTTGTTGAAGAACATGATGAGAAAAATAATAATACTAAAGGAAAGTTCAAACCTAAGAAAACTAGAAACTTTAAGAAGAATTGGAATAATAACAACAAACCAATGAAAGGGGAATGCTTTGTCAGATGGAACTAGGTCACCATGCGGTTATTTGTAGGCACCAGAAGAATAAGAATGAAAATCTTACCAAGGCTGAAGTTAACATGGCCTAGGCAGATGAGATTGTTATAGTCATTTTCTCAAAAGTGAACCTTCCTCCAAACAACAAGGAATGGGTTGTGGACACTGGGACCACAGGCCACATATGTGGGGACAGAAACATGTTTTACTCTTATAAAGAAGGGATGAAGAGTAAGTCTACATGAGTAATGCTTAAACCTCTTGCGTGGTTGTAAAATGAAGGATCAACTTGAAACTGACTTCTGAGAAGGCACTAGCCTTGATTGATGTTCTTCATGTTCTAGATAATAGGAAGAATATCATTTCTAGAGCTTTTCTTAATAAGTATGGGGTTAAACTTGTATCTGAATCTGATAAGATTATTTTGACTAGGAATGGGATATTTGTGGGTAAGGGATGTTTTAATGGAGGTCTTTATGTGCTCAATCTGAAATGAATGAAATTACATTATCTTATGCTTATGTTGTTAAGTCTCTTAATATTTGTCATGGAAGATTATGTCACAATAATATTGTTTATTTGAAAAGAATGTAAAACCTTGGCTTAGTATCTGAAACAAAAAATTTAGAATTTGATAAATGTGAAATATATACTGAAGCCTAGTTTATTGGAAAAACTAATAAATCTATAGAAGGAGAATATAAAATTTTAGGTCTCATACATAGTGACGTAGGAGACTTAAAATCAACCCCAACTAGAGGAAGTAAATGTTATTATAAAATATTTATAGATGATTATTCTAGATACACCAAAATTTATCTACTAAAGCATAAAGATGATACCAGGTAGAACATGAAAAAACACACAAGTATAAGGAAGCTCACCACCCATAGGAATCCACCCAGGGATATAAAGCACGATGGATACGCTCACCACTCTACGAAGTCACTGAAGAGATATAGATATCACCACTCTAAGGAAACCACCAAGAGATACAAAGTGAAACTTGCCACTAATCTAGAAATCCACTGAAGGGATAAGAGTTGTAGAAGAAATCCTTTTTCAAAAGCCAAAGGATGATTTTATTCAACATATCAATTTTTTGTCTACAAAAACCATACACAACTAGGCTTGATATAGGACTTAGACTTGGAACAACCCTCCAAGTAGAGTAAAGTCTTCTTACATATTCAAGATAACAAAAATACAATTTCAAGACTCAAATAACTAAGAAATTTGACAATAAACTCTAATTAAAATTTTTTAGAACATATAAAGACAAACTTTGGAATGGGAAAAACCTTAAAAAAAACCTCAAAACTTGTAGTTTCGGGTTGACCACAGTTAATACAGATACCTTCTATAAAAACAACCATAACTTCCTCTAGAGAACTCCAATTCGCACACCATTTGATGAATTGAAAACTAGACTCATGGATCTTTCCAATGACATATGGGTCAAAGTCTAATTCACACGAAGTTAGTATAGGTGCGCCTCAGAAGTTATCCCAAAATTATTGACTAAGACAAGTTCTAGTATCTTACCAAGTTGATGACTTGTCTTGCCACATCAGTAGCAGTATCATGGAACATGTGGATGTTGAGATATGATGTGCCATGGGACACTCTAGTATCAAGCTCCCCTAGTTGAAAAAGACTCGCCCTTAAGTCTTGCTCATCTTCTTCTTCATGATAAAGTGAAAGGTCGGAGACATTAAAAGTTTTTGAAACACTGTGTTATCTTGGAAGCTCAACCTTGTATGCATTTTCTCTAATGTGTTGAAGCACTTTAAAAGGTCTATCATCTCTAGGCTTAAGTTTAGCATGGAGCCCTACTAGAAAACACTCCTTTTGAAGATGAATCCACATCAAATCACCTTCCTCGAATGTTGTTGGTTTACGGTGTTTATTGGCTTACTTTTGGTACTTATTAGTTTGCTTGAGAATTCGATCTCGAACTTAATCATGAAGCTTCTTAATATGCTTAAATATTTCCTCAACAACTCCACTGAAATGATGAGTGGTAAGAAGGGGTTCCAAGTCCAAAGGACTTGTAGGATTCTATCCATAAACAACTTTAAATGGATTACAACCGGTAGTTTAACTAGTAGACCGATTATAAGAAAATTTAGCTTGAGCTAAGAGAAGATCTCATTGTTAAATGTTTTAACCCACCAAACTTCTTAGAATATTTTCCAAATTTTGATTAACAACTGATGTTTTCCCATCAGTTTATGAGTGACAAGTCAAGCTGAATTGAAGTTTAGATCCAAGCTTCTGCCAAAGAGTGCGCCAAAAGTGACTCATGAATTTAGTATCTCGATCTGAAGTGATGGTTTTCGGGATACCATGGAGTCTAACTATCTCTCAAAAGTAAAGATCAGCCGCATGAGATGCATTCAAAGTCTTGCTACCAGGAACAAAATATGTCATCTGAAGTCTTGCTACCAAGAACAAAATATGTTATTTTAGAGTATCGATCTACAATGACCATAATAGAATCCTTACTTCTTTGTGTCTTTGGCAATCACAAAACAAAGTCCAAACTAACATCTTCCCAAGGTGCTTTAGCAACTGGAAGTGGTGTGTATAATCTGGTATTTTGGTCATGACTCTTGACAATGTGACAAATTTGGAAATGCTCTACATGTCACATGACATCTCGCTCCATCTTTGATCAATAGAATTTTTCTTTGAAAAAAGCAAGTGTTTTGTCTCTTCCAAAGTGACCATCAAGTCCACCACCATGAGCTTCAATGATAATGGCATTTCTCAAAGAGCATTATGGAATTTATAAATGGTTTCCATTGAATAAATAACCATCTTACAACAAGAAATAATGATAAGGACCCTTTGAGCACTCTTCCCATACCTTAGCAAAGTAAGGGTCTTCTTTGTATAGATCCTTCAAAATTTCAAAAGCCCAGACCTTCATATGCATAGTAGAAAGTAAGGAATTTCATCTTCTCAAAACATCAACCATTTAATTTTGAACACCTGTCTTATGCTTGAGAACAAATGAAAAAGCTTGTAGGAACTCACTCCATTTGGCATGTTGACTGTTAAAATTTTGTTAATTATTCAAGTACTTCAAAGCTTCATGATCAGAAAATAGGATGAACTCTTTAGGGAGGAGGTAATGTCTCCAATGATCTAAAGTATGGACAATGGCATAGAATTCCTTATCATAAGTTGAGTACTTCTTGAGAGATTCACTCAACTTTTCACTAAAGAAGACGATAGCTTGCCTTCTTTGCTGAGTACCGCACCAATGCCCACATTAGAAGCATCACAATCTACCTCAAATACCTTATCAAAATTTGGTAAAGAAATAATAGGAGCTTCAGTAACCTTCTTCTTAATAAGTTCAAAACTCTTTTCAGCTTCATCTATCCACTTGAAAGTACCTCCGTTCAAGCATTTAGTGATAGGGGCAATGATAGTGTTGAATATCTTGATGAATCGCCAATAGCATGATGCTAAGCCATGAAAACTAAAATTCTAAGTGTGTTAATCCGAGAGGGGGTGAATAGGATAGAATTAATATTTTAATTTATTTTACCCTAATTTTAACTTTAATGAATTAAAGATTTATTATTCAATTTAGTTTAACTCAATTGGTGTGTTTGGTGCTCAAGTGCTAATGCTTGCAAATATGAAAATGTAAAGGCAATGAACAAACCACAATCACACACCACAACACAAGGATCTATAGTGGTTAGGCCACACTGGGACCTACGTCCACTTTAACTACTCAATTTTATTAATCAATCTCTCACAATGATTACAAGGTAATTGAGCTGACCTTTCTAAGTCTCATGATTGGTGTCTTCAGCAAGCACAACTTGGTTTTCTCTAAGCCAAAATCTTACAATTCGTCACACGGCATCTCCAATCGTTGACACAAGATAACAATGGTATAAATACCAAGATGGTTTTCAATAACCAAATATGGTAGTTTTGGTCCAAGTAAGGGAATCAAAGTCCCAATATAGAGAGTGACTCTTAATAGCCAAATATGCCAATATGGTCAAGTCTCTATACAAGTAAATGGGACTTTGGTTATGTGTGAAAGCCTCTAATGGAGGAAAATATGCATAAGAAATCACATAACAAATAGGCCTCTATATAGAAAAATATAAGTGAAGCTTAAAAAATGGTTATATCGCTTGGAAGAGTTTTCTTCAAGTATTCACAAATAGAGTGGTGGCCTAGATAAACAGTATGCAAAGCCAACCACAAAACTATTAACTACTAAAGAAAACTCCAAGTAGTATGGCTATAGCTATTACCTTAACCTTGAGGAATGAAGCTTGTGGGCTTGGGAGTGAAGTACCAACCTTCCTTGACCTTCTTCCTCTTTCCTCTATCAATGGAGCCTTTCCTTGAGCTCACATAGGAAAGAAAACCAACTCTCTTCTTGTTCTTTAGATGCTTGAAGCTTGAGAAAAAGTGTAGAGAGTGTATGAAGCCTGTAGAGCTTAAAACCACAAGTCAAAAACTCTTCTTCTTTTTAAAGCCATATGTTTTATAGAGCATGATCTCCCTTTTGCATGGGTCATGGCCTTTCACAACCCTTAGATTAGAAGCTTCTAAAATGGACAAAAAATCCATAACACTTATTTAAATTTTTTTTGCTGCCACCCAGGTTGGAGCGCTCTAGGGGCGTTGAGCACTCTAGGGGCATCGAGCGCTCCCCTTAGAGCTCTCTGCTCCTTAGTGGAGCACTCTGAGGGGCTTAGGTCTGCAATTTCTACATAGACCCGAGCCTAGCCAGAACACTCCCCTTTTGCGGGGCACTCCCACTATTAGTGGAGCACTCCACTTGCCCAAAATTCTATACTTGTGATTTTGGGCATTTTTCAATGCCCCTTTAGGCAATGTAGGGTCTCAAAAGCCCTATTAATACCTTACCTTAGCTTTTTGAGTGTGGGACAAGTGGATTGGGGACGACCTCTTTGGGATGAACCTCACTTGATCCCGAATTACTTCCTTAGAGACTTCTTAAACTTTACATGAAATCTTCATGCAGTTGGGACCTAAGAACCTCCTAGACTCTAATATGGCACATCACACGTTCTAGTCTATACATTACATATATTTTACAGTTCATGAAATTTTACAACATATACATTTACAAAAACTTTAGATGTCATGAAGTGCATTAGATCCATTTCTATCCCCTTTCTTCATGCAATTGTGATTTCCTCTATCTTGCATAGATCCATTTCTATCCCCTTTCTTTAAACAACATAGCCCAAAAAGATAAGGCTATTGGTGTAGAAGTGACACTTCTTCAAGTTGGCGAACAACTTTTTCTCTCTCAAAGTGTTGAACACTTACTGAAGATGCTTTAAATATTGCACCTTATGCTTGTACACCAAAATATCATTGTTGATGCAAGGGCATCATTTATCAAATCCATGGGCAAAGGTGTGAAAGAAGCTCCAACAGTCAAGCCATGAAAACTAAGACACAAGCTAGGTCCCAACCCAAGAAGGTAAAAACATGCATGTAGCTTCATAGGGTTCATATAATGTAACCCAAGATGAGCCCCCACACATGGTTGATCACTCCAAAATGACCCCAAAAGGATGTGGGCCCCCCTAAGAATCACAAAACAATGAAAGTGCAAAATTCACTATTTGTGATCGATCACAAATAGGAAAAATGTCCACCCGAGGACTGGGCCTCTTCTCTATAATTGATCATGGATATGGGTCCTAAAGACCCCAATATCGATCACAAAGTCTATGATCGATCATGGATTGGTCATGACTTAAATGTGGGCCTACACCATTGAGACACCCCTGAGCACTTTGTGGAGGTGATGAAAAATGACTCCATGATCGATCACAAACCCCATGATCAATCATGGTTGTGATTTTTGGAATTCCCCTAAAACTCCATTTTGAATGGATGGCTATTTTCTCTTGCTCGTTTGAAAATATTCCAATCCAAGGATTGTGAGTCTTTTCTATTCTCTATAAAAGGAAAAGTTTTCCTTCAGGGTAAGACATTTCAAGCATTCAAGATAGTGTTATTTCCTTTGTTAAAAGGAGCCTCTAAGGGTGAAAACACTCTCCCTCCATTGCTTGAGCTCTAAGCTTGAAAGATCTTTAAGAAAATCTCTCTTGGTTCCCTCTCTACTTTACTGTAGCTAGCATTTATTTGAGAGGTGTGGTTTGGGTTATCCCTTGTGGAAACCCCTTTATGGTTGGCCTAGCTCAAGAAGCACTAGTGCTATAGCTTAAAGAAGTGTGGGTGTATAAGGCAAACCAGCTCAACAAGGAGCACTCCCACATGTGGTAAGAAAAGCAATAGTAACCAACTTAGTGGTAATATTTTCTATTCTCTTTGCATTCATTTGCATCAAAAGATTGACTATCTCTGTCGGAGACACCAGAAGTAGTGCACACTTGCCGGAGACACTGAGTGTTGTTGTATAGCTTACTTGTGAATAAGTAGTTAGGTTTTGTATATTGGCTTATGTTGAATGTGACAATCTAAATGAAATATACCTAAGCTCGGTAGTGAGCTTTAGAAGAGTGGACATAAGCCTTTATGCCAAACCACGATAAATCTTATGTTGTGGATTGAATGTGTGATTGCTTGTCTCTATTTGTGCTCATATTTAATATTTCTCATTATGTGTCTGTTTAAATACTTGAGTAAGCACATTGTTTCACACACACACTTGAACTAATTTTAAGATTATTAAAATAAATCCCAACATTGGCAAGAAATGGTAGAATAATTGTTTTATATCCTATTCACCCCCTCTAGGATTACTTTATAGGAATTTCAATTGGTATCAGAGCCTAGGTTACTCACATAGGGCTTAACAACCCAAGTAAGAACCTAGCAAAAATCCTAGATGACTAGAGAAGACAGTGGTATGTCCATTAGCACACCTCCATTCTCTAATGAAAGTGACTACAACTATTGAAAATCTTGCATGGAGATTTTCCTCAATGCATATGACCCTAGGGTTTGGAATGCAATAGTCGATGGCTATACATAATCCGACAAACCAGAAAGTGAGTGGACCCCTACCAAGGCAGATGCTCAAAAGTTTAACTTCAGGGCCTTGAATGTCATAGCAAGTGGTTTAGCCCCTGATGAGTTTAGGAGGATAACGCATCTAAAATGGCAAAGGAAGCATGGAAGCTTCTCTCAGTTACCCATGAGCGTACAAAAGCCATAAAGATGTCCAAGCTTTAAATGTATACAATATAACTTGAAGCTCTTGGGATGGAGGAAGGTGAAGAAATCTCTCAATTCAATGTCAAGTTGTCTAACTTTGTGAATATCATGAGAAGTCTAGGATAAGACATTCCAGAGTCAAAAGTGGTCCAGAAAGTGCTTAGGTCACTCCCTAAAGTTTAAACCTAAAGTGACCGCCATTGAGGAGAGCAAAGACCTAGAGACCATGAAACTAGAGGAGTTGATCGGTTCCCTTCAAACATTTGAAGCAGCAATCAAAGAGCCTACCAAGAAGAAGGGAATTGCCCTTAAGGTAGAAGAACCAACTGAATCCAATGAAGATTCAGATGATGACTTTGCTCTAGTATCTAAGAGGTTTAAGTTCTTTAGGAGGAATTCAAAGGATTATTCCAAGAACAAACAGATGCGGAGATCCTTCCCAGGTTATAGGAAAAAAAAAGGATTTCTTGAAGGAGCCTCCCATTCGCTATAAATGCAAAGGGAGAGGACATGGTGCCGAGAATTACGGCAATAAGAAAACTAAGTTCAAGTCAAAGGGCAAGGCCATGGATTTTGAAGAATTAGAAAACGAGTCACAAAGCAATGAGGAAGGTCCCTCACAAGAGGTCAAAGTCTTCATGGTTTTTGACACCCCTATGAATTCACTTTTGGACACAAGTGACTCAAGCAGTGAGGATGAGGGAGATGATGAAGAAGAGGAGGAGGTCTATGATGCCCAAGAGGCCTTCAATGAACTCTTCATTCAAAGTGTTGAGTTGGAAAAGAAAAATAAACAAGTCAAAAGGGAAGTCAATGACTTGGCCGAAAAGTCAAAAACCCTTAAAGACACCATCTACATCCTCAGACAAGGGTCTTCTTCAAAAGGTGAGAAAGAAATGATCTTTCCAAAGAAAACCACACTTTTATATGCTAAGGAAGAAATGAGCCGAAAGATAGTGGAACTAGAAAAGAAGCTTAGTGAAGCTAAACTATTTCTAGGACTAAAACAAGACAATAGAAAGTATGAGAAGAGAAGACTTATTGAGGACAATAAAAAATTATCCAATAAGGTTTGTGAGCTTGAGGAGAAGCTCAAAACCTTAGAAGAGGAGAAAGATGAGTCAAGTAGTGATGATTCACTCATCCAAGAATTGGAAAACCAAGTTAAAACCTTAAATGAGATAAATAAATCTTTCAACTTGACTTGTGCTCAGCTCATAAGGAAATCCCTTGATTATCTTAGACAAATCAAGGAACTTGAAGAGGACAAAGGGAAGAATATTCCAGTGCTTGCCTAAGGAAATGGGACGTTTGAGAAGATGTTCACTATGGAAAAAGAGTATGGGGACAATACCGAACTTGGCTACAACTCCGAAGCCAATCTTTCTTCCTCAACTCAAAAACCCAAAAATGGCTTTGTAAAATCCATAGAGAGTGCTCAACCATCTCCACAACCTTCTTATAAGAGAAAGGAGAAAGTGGAGCATCTAAGACCTTTCCAAAGGTCAAAGAAGATTGAGAAGAGACAAAATTCCTCACTCAAGGAAAAGCTCCCATGAGTCAAGGAAAAGATTGGAAAAAATCCATACAACACCACTCTCGGTCTTATGCCCAAGTGGTTGGAAGTAGATCCCAATCCAACCAAGCATCTTCGTCTAGAGAAGCTCAAGAAATGAAAAAACCTTATTCCTATGCTAAGAAGAAATGGAATAAGTTTTAAGCCAACAAGGCTTCCACCTCAAGAGGATTCCAAAAGAATGTCTCTACTTCTAGAGTAGCCAAAAGGAAACATAGAAAAGCCCAACAACCCTCCTATGGAAGCAAGCTAGAAGAAAGACAATACAACCTCACACACCTAAGAGGCCCCTATTCCATTGCTTCTATTATGGCTTAAAAGGACACATCAAGGTGTATTGTAAGAAAATGGAAAATAATATGAAGTCCCAAAGAATGCATGCTTCAAGGAAAATGAAAAATGAAAAGAATTTCAATAAAAGAAACTTTTTTCTAAGGGTTGAAAATAGAAACCTTCAAAAGAAGGACTTAGCACAACATCAAAGTGCTAAAAAGAAAGTTTCTAAATACCCCCTTGGAAAAAAGGAGTGGGCAAGAAAGGATGAACCCGAGTGCTTGGTCATCCAAACTGCATTAAGAGTTGGAAGCACATCAAGATGGTATCTTGATAGTGGATGCTCTAGACACATGTCCGGTGAAAGGGATTTGTTCACTTAATTTGAGGAAGCTCAAGGTAGATATGTCATATTTGGTAAATGAAACACCACCAAAATTCTTGGGGTAGGAACCATAGTAACCCCCAACATTCCATAACTCATCTAGGCTCTTTATGTGCAAGGCCTTAAGTACAATTTGATAAGTATAAGTCAAATTTGTGATAAAGGCTATAAAGTTCAATTCGATAAAGATGGATGTGTGATCAATGATTACAAAGAATACAACATCCCAAACGAAGGAATGAGTACAAGTGACAATTGTTATATCATCGAACTCCATCCTCAACAAGGGGACACTTGCCTCATGACCTAAAAGTATGAGACCAGTCTTTGGCATCAAAGATTAGGACACCTCAACTTTTGGGATCTTGCAAGACTTAGCAAGAAATGAATGGTTAAGGATTTTCCTAAGCTAAACAAGATTGATAATTCAATGTGCAAAGGTTGTCAAATGGGAAAACAAACTAGAGTCCCTCACAAGAAGACCACACAAATAGGGACATCTAAACTTTTAGAGCTTCTCTGTATGTACTTGGCCTATCCAATTGGAATGGAGAGTCTAGGTGGTAGAAGATACGTCATGGTGGTGGTTGATGATTTCTCTCGATTTACTTGGGTAACATTCTTAAGAGAAAAATCTGAAGCCTTCAATAAATTCTTGAACATTTGCAAAAGAATTCAAGTGGAGAAGGAATTAACCATCAAGTGCATTAGAAGAAACCATGGAAGGGAATTCAAGAACCATAAATTCTCGAATTGGTGTAATGAGATGGGAGTCAAGCATGAGTTTTTAGTTCCCAAAACTCTATAACAAAATGGAGTTGCTGAAAAGAAGAATATAACTCTTCTTGACATGGCTACCTCTATGCTTACAAGCAAGGACCTAGCCAATATATTTTGGGCTGAGGCAATTAGCACTGCTTGTTATGTCTCTAATTGCATCTATCGAAGACCCGGTATAGACAAAACAACCTATAAACTATGGAGTGGGAAAAATCCAACTGTTAAAAGAATATGTATTTTTGAACCCATCATAAACAACCTTTCTATCATATTGCCATAGTCTACCAAGAAGCAATCCATCATATAATACCTCATCACTATAATTCTTTTCAAAGGAAAATTGAACTAGGTAAAGTTTGTTTACTCTTACCTCATTCCCTTTGCGAAGCCAAGTAATCTTTTAAGGTTGTGGGTGTGCTTTGGTCTTGAATTTCAATTTTTCTACCATGTTGGCTACCACTACATTTTCATAGATTCCACTATCAATGATGACATCACAAACTTTTGCATGATAAGTACATCTTATATAAAAGATGTTGTGAAGCCAATCATCATGCTCTTCATGAGCTGCACTCAAACTTTGCCGAATGTCAAGAGATTCAACCATATTGGCCTACGTGACTTCTTCCTCCTCCTTTTCTTCAGGAAGCTCCTCATTTGAACCATCATCACCATTTTCTTCAACTATCTCTTATTCAAAAAGAGACATGAGTTTATAGTTGGGACAATTTAAGGAAATATGGACAAATCCTTGGCACTTAAAACACTTATGAGAATGGGCATTCGATGAGTTTGGATGATTGGGACCAATTATGTCTTCATTCTTAGGGAATGTTTTAATTGACGTCACTTTACCTATTGAAGTTGGTTTGGTGGAAGGGATATTTTTCTTATTAAAAAGGCCATCCTTAGCAAAGGATCAATAGTTACTTCCACGAGCTTCTTTAAGTTTTTTCTCCAGCTTAAAGGATAATTTGGTAGCATCATTGTAAATCCAATAAGGTTGCAATTAGACCACATTATTAATTTATTCCCTTAACCTGCCAAGATAGTGAGCTATAGTTTTCTCTTCCGGTTCAACAATATCACATCTCATCATAAGATGTTCAAACTCTGCTGTATAATCTTCCACGAACATCTCCTTTTGCTTGAAATTATGGAACTTGACAAAAGTGTCTTGTCGACAGTTGTTTAGGAAAAAATTTCTCTTAAGCTCTCTCCTCATCTTCTTCCAAGTAACAATGTGACTTCTTCCTTCATAAGTTCACTATTTCCTGAGATTCTCCCACAATAAGGAATCATATTTCTTCAACTTAATGGCAACAAGCTTTACCTTGTGATAATCTGGTACATCCTTATAATCAAAAACCCATTCTACCAAGTGTATCCAATCAAGAAACTCATCCGGTTGCATTCTTCCTTAAAATTCTAAAATATCAACTATTTCATCAATATAATCTCGTTGGAACTCATTGTCCCTCTGAGAACAATGATGGGGGAAAGCCTCTTCACTTGAGGCTTGGCTCCGAGTGCGATGAAAGAGGTTTATATCATCTTCATCATCATTAGAAGATTCATCCTCTGAATTTTGAATGGAATCTTCATTTTCAAAAGGTTCGTAGTGCTTAAGACACTACTGGAGTTGCTACACTTGTCTCCTTAACTCATCAACTTCAGCATCATGTAGGTCTCTTTTGCAAACTAGAGGTGCATTGACATTAGATCCACGATAACAATGACCAGCCATGATCACCAAAGCTCTGATTTCAACTAATACTAGGTAGAACAAGAACACACACATAAGTATAGGGAAGCTCACCACCCACCAAAATCCACCTAAGGATATAGAGCAAGATAGATACGCTCACTACTCTAAGAAGTTACCAAAGAGAAACAGATATTACCACTCTAAGGAAACCACCAAGAGATATAGAGCAAAACTCACCACCAGTCCAAAAATCTATCAAATGGATTAGAGTTGCAAAAGAAATCCTACTTCAAAATCCAAAGGTTGATTCTATTCAATATGTCAAAATTTTCTATAAAAACTGTACATAGCTGGATCTATATAGGACTTAAGACCTAGAACAACACTCTAAGTAGAGTAAAGTCTTCTTACATATTCAAGATAACAAAAATAGAATTCTAAGACTCAAATAACTAAGAAACTTGACCATAGACTCTAGTTTCAACTTTATAGAACCTAAAGACAAACTTTAGAATGGGAAAATCCATAAGAAACCTCAAAACTCACAGTTTTGGGTTGACCATAGTCAACACAAACACCTTTTATAAAAAAAAAAACCATAACTTCCTTTAGAGAACTCCAATTCACGTACCGTCTGATGCATTGGAAACTAGATTCACATATCTTTCCAATGACATATGAATCAAAGTCTAATTTGCATGGAGTTGGAATAAGTGTGCCCCAAAAGTTAACCCAAAACTGTTGATTGAGAAAAGTTCTAGAATCTTGCCAAGCTGATGACTTGTCTTGCCACATTAGTAGTAATGTCATGGGACATGTGGATGTAAAGATATGATGTGTCATGGGACACTTCAGTTTTAACAAATTGAACTATAGAATACTTCATAAAATATAAAATAGAGGTGGAAAATCAATTAGATATAAAAATTAAAAGATTAATACCGGATAGAGAAAAATATGAGTTAGTGGATTTTGTGAGAAACATGGAATTATACAACGAAATCATGGTTCCTTATTCACTTGAACAAAATGGAATAACAAAAGGAAAAAATAAAACTCTTAAAGAAATGATGAAGTCTATGTTAATTAATAAACCAAACTAGTAGGGGGAAGCTATTATGTCTTTGTCACATAAAATAGAATACCACATAAAAAGATTGGAAAGATGCCTTATAAACTACGGCTTAATAGAACTCCTAATCTAAAATATTTTATAGTGTGTAAGGGGGCTCCTAGCTAAAGTAGGATACCAAAAATAAAGTAAAGAAAAGAAAAATCAAACCTAGAACTTCTGATTGTGTGTTTATTGGATATGCTAAAAATAATGCTGAATTTAGATTTTTAGTACTAAAATCTGAATATAATATTCTAGAACCTAATACTATAATAGAATCAAGAGATGCTGAATTTTGTGATAATATATTCCTAGTGATGA
Organism: Platanus orientalis; assembly: GCA_025762735.1. Classification (NCBI taxonomy): domain Eukaryota; kingdom Viridiplantae; phylum Streptophyta; class Magnoliopsida; order Proteales; family Platanaceae; genus Platanus; species Platanus orientalis. The sequence goes on along the minus strand of JAOXJP010261890.1, from coordinate 8,566 downwards.
ATAAAACTAATAAAGAAAAATAAATATAAAATAAACTACAAAAAGAATCTTGTAACAAGGACTTAACCATATAGGATAAAAATGAAGTTAAAGAAATTGAACCAAGACATAGTAAAAGACAAAAGAAAATTAAAGACCTTGAAAATGATTACTACACCTTCTTAATAGATAATGATCCCAAAACTTATCAAGAAGTTGTAACTTCTCCTAATGGAGTATTTTGAAAAAAAAAAAACTATTAATAATGAAATCGAATTGATAATGAACAATCATACATGAAAATTAATTGATTTGCCTAGAAGAACCAAACTAATAGAATGCAAATAGATATTTAAGAAAAAGCTAAAACCGGATGGTTCAATTGATAAATTTAAAACTAGATTAGTATAATATCTAAAGGCTTTAAAGAAAAGAAAGGTCTAGATTTATTTAATACTTATACACTTGGGACTAGGATTACTATATTATTAGAATCTTAATAGCTATTGTTTCAATACATAAATTAGTAATACACCAAATGGATGTTTAAACCGTCTTTCTAAATGGAGATTTGGAATGAGAAATTTATATGGAACAACCTAAAGGATTTGTAGTAAAAGGACAAAAAGGAAAAATGTATAGATTAGTTAAGTCTCTATATGGATTAAACAAGCTCCTAAACAATGGCATGAAAAAATTGACACTACCATGATTAATAATGGATATGTTATAAATGATTGTGATAAACGTGTTTATAGTAAATTCTCTAATGGTGTTGGAGTTATTATATGCTTATATGTTGATGATCATATCTTGATATTTGGTGCTAAATTAGATGTTGTTGAATCTATAAAGAGGTTTCTATCATCTAAATTTGATATAAGGGATCTAGGAGAACCTGTTATTATTTTAGGAATAAAGAAAACAAGAAACGATGATGGAATTTGTTTGTTTCAACCACATTACATTGAAAAAATGCTAAATAAATTTGGGTAAGCTAATTGTAAACCTATTTCTACTCCTTATGATCCTTGTAAACACCTCAACCAAAATAGAGGTATTGTAATATCACAAAAAAAATACACTAGAATTATTGGTAGCTTGAAGTATCTAACAAATAGTACAAAACCTGATATTACTTACGCAATTAACAAACTTAGTACATATACTCATAGCCAAGCAAAGAACATTATATTACAATCATTAGAATGTTGAAATACCTAAAAGGTACTATTAATTTGGGTTTACATTATAGTAGATATCCCATTGTCCTTGAAGAATATAGCAATGCTAACTGGGTATCCAACTATGATAAGTTGTAGTCCACTAGTGGATTTGTATTCACACTTATAGGTGGAGCAGTGTCTTGAAAATCATCCAAACAAATGTGGACGGCTCTATCTAAAATAGAGTTAGAATTTATCATCTTCCAAAAGGTAAGAGATGAAGCTGAATTGCTTTGAAAATCGTTGGTCGATGTTCCTTTGTGTCCAAGGCATATCTCGCCCATCTCAATACACTGTGATAATATAGCTACCATAGCTCTAGCTACTAGTAAAATATATAATGGAAAACACAGACACATTCGTCTAAGACACGATGTAGTAATGTAACTAATATCTGATGGGGTAATTGCTTTAGAGTTTGTACAGTCAGAGATGAGCTTAGTCGATCTTCTAACTAAATCATTAGCTATAAAGTTTGTGATGGAAACATAGAGGGACCGAATGGGCTTAAGCTCATTTAGATAAACAATCATTGACGGCAATCCAACCTACAGGCCACTTTAGGAAGTAGATTCAATGTGTAATAACAAGTCATTACAATGAGTTCAACAGACACACTATTTCTAGCACCCCTTCCCTACGGTATAGATAGTGCAAACTGCAACAAAGGGATTAGTTTTATAACTCTTAATGGGTTTATATCCTTTTTAGGTGGTGTGCTATAGTTGCAATGCACACTTGATGGACTCACTTACATGGGTGTGGAAGTGAGGTCACTTCCAATGAGAAGTGGGCTAGTTCCCTAAAGCAGTCATAAGAATCCAAGTTGTGCACATGGCCAAAATAGTGTCAAACCATGAAAAAATCAAAAGGTTTCATAAATTGTTGTGTGGTGACATGTACATCAGATTTACAACAAGGAATCTAAGTTCAAATAATTTATTACATCTATTTTCCGTAAGTCCTGTTATCTTAATCCTAAGATGTTGGTCATAGTCCAAAAGACATTCATTTTTGCACTTCAATTTTGAGTCCTGACTCAGTCACAACTATTTTTTTTAAAAATGGAATCATATAGGGGATTGTTGTATGTAATGCTTTATTTGGTGATTCAAATTTTACCTTTTCTCTATATAGATTTACATATGTGTCCCAATATTTGATTTTTCAAGTTTCCCTCCATTTCTCTTTTGGCTTTGTTTGTTTTTGGTTTTTGCACTACATTCCGTTAGTCCTGTAATGAAAAGGAAGTTGAAGTTTATTAAGCTTATATACAATGGTAAGACTTGTTGTTGAGGAGGAAAACCAACAGTCTTTCAATCAACCAAACAAGAAGAAACAATAACAATCAACTAACAAGCACACCACAAGAACACAAGAATTACGTGGAAAACCCTAAGTTGGGGAAAAACTACAAAGCCATAGAGAAAGCTTCATTTTTAGGAAAGATTACAAGAGTTCTCTCCCAATCTCTCACAAAACCACTTTTAATTCACAATATTTTCACTCGCATAAACTCTAAACAATAATAGAGACCTTATAAAGATCATACAAGTTAACCCTACCATGAAACCAAGGATTCCTGGTGCTCCACCAACTTTCCAAATTTATTTCGTCGCCATGGGGTTGATCCGGGTGCCTCAGATCAATCTACTTGGTTGGTTGGATCAAACCAACACTTCTCTGGTGTGAGTTTTTTGCAGGACTATTTTTCTCAAAAGGGTTCAGATCGATCCGCCAGTAGACTAGATCAATCTAATGTTGTAGTAACTCGCTCTCTCGATTCCTTCTGCCTCTAGCTTGCATCAAACTCCACTCCAATAATCTCTCACTTAGAGATTGATGCTCTCTTTTTGTTGTCTATCTTCGTACCTGCAATAAGACCTCTTCCTCTTTGTGAATCTCTTACGGCTCTACATTTTTATCTTTACTCATGAAGATCAACTGAAGCACTGCAACACTCTAGTTTATGAACTGTCACCACCTTAGTAAGCATGTTTGTTGGATTATCATTTGTATGGATCTTCTCTAACCTAACACTTGTTCTTCTAGGAGATATCTTATGAAGTGATATCTCTTATCAATATGCTTGGTTCTGGCATGAAAGGATAAGTTTCTTGCAAGATGAATAGCACTTTGGCTGTCACTAAATAACATGCTTTTCTTTTACTTCTTTCCCAACTCCTCCATTAGGTTTTTCAACCAAATCAATTCCTTGCAAGCCTCTGTTGTTGCAACGTATTCCACTTCTGTTGAGGAAAGTGCAACTATCTTCTGTAGTTGAGACACCCAATTGATATTGTGTCCCCCAAGGTAAACACATGGATCTCATGATCGACCACTAGTTGATCAAGCCTAAGCCCAGATTCATGATCAATCAGGTGATCCGTGATCGATCATGAGTCGTGATTGATCACAGATCTTGTGATCGATCATAGGGTAAATTTGTCAAGTTCAACTTTTTATTTCTCCCGTGTTATTTCAAAAATTGAATCCCATTTTTCAAAAATCTATGGCTCTAAAGAGTTGCCTGTTTTCAAATATTCTAATCCAAAGGTTGTGGGTGCTCCTCACCCTTATAGAAGGGAACTTTTCCCTTTAGGAAAAAAACTTCAAGCAAGCTAGACAGTGTAAGAACCCTTTCCTAATTGAGAATTTCCTCCCTTGAGAAAATATCTTCCTCTCATTGTTTTAAGCCAAAGTAGCTAGCATTTACTCCAAAGATCACTCTCTTACTCTCTCATCTTCAATACCAAGCTTCTACTATTGAGGAGAACTATTAGTGGGCTCTTCCTAAAAGGAAAACCATAATTGGATGAGCTTAAGGAGCACTAGAGCCAAAGGCTTGAAGGCTGTGGGTGACTAAGGCATACTAGTTCTACAAGGAGCACTCACACTTTGTGCAAATAACATCAACCAACTTGTGGTAATATTTGTTTTCATTTGCATTCGTATTCATTATTATCTTGTTTTGCTTCCATTGGAGACACCGGAAGTAGTATATACTCACCAACGACACTAAGTGTTTTGAATAGCTTGCTAAGGGCAAGTAGTGTAGGTTTTGTATGTTTTTGACCTAGGTTGTATTAGGCAATCTAAATGAAATATACTTAAGCTCAAAGGTGACCTTTAGAAGAGTGGATGTAGGTCATCATGCCGAACCACTATAAATCTCTTGTTGTGGGTTGATTGTGTGATTGCTTGTTTATTTACTTTTATGCCTATTGTTACTTTTACACATCACCTATTTGATAAAATACTTGAGTAGGCACTTTGTAGCACACACACACTTGGGTCAATTTTAAGAAGATTAAAATTGAATTAAAATTAATCCCTACACTTAACCAAAAGGGGTAAAATAATTTAAATCATATTCACCCCCTCTAGGATCAACCTACTAGGTATTTCAATAACCTTGTAGTTATATTTTCCTCTAAAACTTAAAGCTGTGTTAGTGGTCCCTCTTAAGTATCTCAAGACCCACTTAACCGCTTCCCAATGCATCTTTCTAGGTTTGCTTATGAATCCACTCACAACTCCCATTGCTTGAGCTATATTCGGTTTAGTATTGACCATGGCATACATCAAGATTCCCACCACTGAAGCATATAGAACCCTTGACAGATAATTCTTCTCTTTTTTAGTCTAAGAAGAATCTAAAATGACTAACCAGTGGGGCACTAACTGGTTTTGCATCCTGCATGTTAAATCTGTTAAACACCTTTTCAACATACTCTACTTAAGACAACCTCAACTCATGGTTCTTTTTATCTCTTGTGATTCTCATTCTAAGAATCTGTTGTGTTGCTCCTAAGTCCTTAATCTCAAACACCTTTGACAATTACTTCTTTAAGTTATTTAACTCTTGTATGCTTGAACCTACCACAAGCATATCATCCACGTACAAAAGTAAAATAATTTACCATCATCAAAGGTCTTATGATAATAGCAATGGTCTGCATGACATCTCCTATACTTATTCTCCGACATGAACCAATTAAACTTGAGGTACCATTACCTTGGGGCTTGCTTCAACTCATATATGCTCCTTTTGAGCTTGCACACCATTTCCTCCTTACCTTCTATTTCATAACCTTGTGGCTATTGTATGTAAATATCTTCTTTCAAGTCACCATAGAGAAAAATTATCTTCACATAATTGCTTAAGATATAAATCTTCCATTGCCTCAATGCTTAGTATAACACCCCATACCTAAATCAAGTAAGTTTATAGACCTAAACTCGACGCCATGATTCTGGATGTAAAACACATGGTAATTTGAACAAGAGGACTAACCTCAGTGCTCTAAGGACCCTATAAATGTCTTAGAAAAGGCTGTAAACCTTTTAGAATAGTTTGGTGGGACCCACATTAACCAAAGTGTAAAAGACCTAAAAATTCAAAATACAACATCCATGGCTAATCACGGGTGTGACTGATAACAAATCCTTTGATCGACCACGAGGCCCTGACCGATCACAAACATGGGTCATTGTTCTCAAGTTTTCATTTTTGGGAGCTTCTGCAGATTCGTGATCGATCATAAATTCCTATAATAGGTCACGAACGTGGTGGATCACAAGATATCTAACAGGTCACAGGAATGATAGTTCACACATCTCTTGATTGGTCATGGGCATGATCAATCACACATCTCTTGACTAGTCATGACTTAAAAAAAGGGAAAAAATAAACACATACGAAAATGACATGGTTTATTCTAATTCGACCCCCGCTCATGTGGGATCCCAATTGTGATGAAATATAACCAATTTGCGATCTCATTTAGGTCTAAAAATCCTTTTAAAACATAAAGAGGAAGAGTGAGAGAGAATTAGGAGATCTGGGGGATAGGAGGATAAATCTTCTCCAATTCGATAAGTGCAACCCGTAAATGGGAGTTTAAGCTAATTAGACAATTTTCTTCATAAGATTCTTATTTGATGATAGATCAACATTAATCTTGTAGAAGAAGGACAATTTAGAGTGTGAATTAAAGGAGTTTTAACTTGAAGCTAAGGATTTATGGAGATTGTAAGTAATCTTGCTTACTATTCATAATATGACTTGTTTCCTTTGTGAATTCTTTAAATCTTGTGAATTGATGTTTGGATTCTCTGGGAATAATTACTTTGAACCATTGAACTTGTTTGATCTTTAGATCTACACCTATTTTGTAAGTATCTATTGTTTTTAATCATTGTGTGGATTGATTTCCTTCATTTGATCCTTTGGATTATGTGAGATCTAATTTTTTTCTCATATGAATCCTTTGAAAATCTCTGTGAAATCGTGGATCCTTGATGCAATGTGGGATGGATGACGTAGGCGAGAAGCACCAGATCACTCATGCTCCTCCAACATCACATATGAAAGATGTGACAACAATTAATAAGAAGCCATAAAAGGCTAGTTTATAACAGCTAGTTTTTGCTTTCTATAAATGAGGTGTAGATTTGCTAAAAGGATAGAGTAGTAGATGTATTTTGTGTTATGGGAAGATATGAACCCCATATGAGTTTGTGGTCCTCTTGTTGGGGAATGAGTCCCCACCTTGGGTGAGAGAGTCCCCAAGTAGACGCATAGGAGTTTAGTGGTCCTCTTGTTGGTGAGAGAGTCCCAACCTTAGGCAAGAGAATTCTCAAGTAGACCCTTATTTTTGTTGTGTTTGGGTTGTAACCATCAATCTATCAATCCAATACAATAATTTTCTTATTTCATCTTGTTTTTTATTAACCTTAGTTTTTAAATATTTGAGTTGCATCAATTGGTATAAGAGCAAGTTCAATCATACATCAATTGTTGCTTTTGATTTCTCTACGAGTGTTGCAATGGTTGGTGATTTTTACTGGAAGATGTATGAGCAATACACTAGCAAAACTAAATGACAAGTTGTCTCCCACCCGAAGCGAATGATGCAATATGGGATGGATGATGTAGGCAAGAAGCACCAGATCACCAATGCTCCTCCAATGTCACATATGAAAGATATGACAACAATTAATAAGAAGCCATAAAAGGTTAGTTTATAATGGCTAGTTTATTACAACTAGTTTTTGTTTTCTATAAATAAGGTACAGGCTTAATGGAAGGATAGAGTAGAAGATGTATTTTGTGTTATGGGAAGATATGAACCCCATATGAGTTTGTGGTCTTCTTCTTGGGGAGTGAGTCCCAACCTTGGGTGAGAGAGTCTCCAACCCATAGGAGTTTAGTGATCCTCTTGTTGGTGAGTGAGTCTAAACCTTGGGTGAGAGAATCCCCAAGTAGACCCTCATCTTCATTGTATTTGAGCTGTAACCATCCATCTATCAATCCAATACAATAATCTTATTTCATCTTGTTTTTTATTTACCTTAATTTTTAAATATTTAAGCAACATCAATCCTCCATGATCTTTGCCATTGATGATCTATTTAGTAAGATTTTGTGTTGATCTCTTTGTTTGGAACACTAGTTGTGATATTCAGTTTGATCTCTACACTTAGATCTATTGGAAAACTATTAAATCTTTGAATTTTCTATAAAAAAATTTTGAAACTAATGACTATTGAACTCTATTCTTATACATGATTATTTGAATCATGTGAACCTTCGAATCTCATTATATGTTTTGAATCATCGACTATGTGAAATCTTAGTGAATTAATATGGCTTTGGCTCTTTGATCATCAAATTACGGACTAACATTGAATCTTAGTAAGTCTATATCCTTGAATCTATCATTGACCTTTGAAATGTCTAAATCTAAGTGACAAGTGTGATCCATTTGAACCACAGAAACCATAAGCCTAAGATTATTCTATCGATTTATAGTATTATTCTGAACTATTGAAAATCAAGTGATCCTTCCAAATTTAATGATGTGAAACCCTATTGAACTTCGAACCATTGACCCCTTTTAGGTCCCATCACAAGGCTAAGTGTGATTATTGGTTTTTGGACCCACTCACAAGGCATAGTGTGAGAAAGTGATCCAGACCATGCTCTTTGGTTTCACAGGATTTGGTTATGCTTTTGGGGATTATCAGGAGATTCAAACCTTGTCCTTGGGATTACAGCGAGGGATTTGGCTATACTCTTAGAGAATATCAAGAGATTTGGACTCTACCCGTGGGATTTAACTAAAGCATACGAATATTTTATATTGGACTTTGGACACCTCTAGTTCCGACCTTCGGGTAAGGGTGTGTGTTATTGGACTTTGGACTATTGAACTATTTGATTTTGAACCCTTTGAATTATTGGACTTTGAACCCCTTTAAACTAGGGGTGGGCATGAGCCAGGTTCGGGCTGGGCCATGGTAGGCCTGGGCCTGGCCCTCAAATTATATACCGGGATCGGGTCGGGGCTTGGGCC
>JAOXJP010261880.1:0-20948 GCA_025762735.1 Platanus orientalis | reverse complement strand
TAATGGGTGGGAATGCTCTAGTTAGGTCTCCCCCTCTATGTCCTTGTTATGGAGAGGTATCATTCGTTTAATTCCCTTGTGTCTCCTATTTATTTGTTTTGTTGTTGGTAATGGAAAATCCCTGAAATTTTGGAAAGACCATTGGTGGGGGGATCAATGCTTTTCCTTTTCTCACCCTTGACTTTTCCGCATTTCTAACAAAAAAGAAGCCCTCATTTCTAATATCGTTTTTCCTTCTTTATTTGGCCATCGTTGGAACTTGACCTTCTCTAGGGATCTATATGATTGGGAAGTTGATATGCTAGCCCCAATAGTAGCAAATCTTGAAGAGTCTTTCATAGCCCAGAATGAGAAGGACAAAAGGATTTGGATTTTGGAGTCCTCGGGGAAGCTCTCTTGCAAATCGTTCTTTAAGGCTCTAATCCCTTCTCACAATTTTGAACCCCAGTTCCTGGCCAGAAAGATTTGGAAATCTCAATCTCCTCCAAATAGTACTTGGTCGTATTAATACTATGGATATCATTCAAAGAAGACTTCCTAAGATGGCTCTCTCTCCAAACTGGTGTATATTATGCAAGGAGGATAGTGAGTCGGTGTCCTATCTTTTTATTCATTGTAAGTTCTCTAGATCTATTTGGGATCATTTTTTCCCTGCTTCTGGGAGAACTTGGGTGTGGCCAAAGCACATCAAAGAGTTTGTTTGACAATGGTATAGTGGTGGCTTTGGGGTTCGTGGGAAAGTTTTTTGGGACTGTCTTCTTCACAGGGTGATTTGGGGTATATGGAAGGAAAGGAATTTGCGGGTCTTTGAAAACAAATCTCGCTTTCTATAGAAGTAAGATAGGATATTATTAGAGAGGTGGGATATTGGTTGTTGGTAACGCCAGAGTTCAGAGGTCTCCCCATTTCAATGTTTTTGAGAGATTGGGTTTCATCTCTAGCTTGGAATCCTCCTCTGAGAAGGAAAGAGGTTTTGAGCTGGATTCCTCCACCGGAAGGTTTGTTCAAATTGAACTTTGATGGTGCATTCAAGAGTAACCCGGGCCCAGCAAGGTTTGGGTGTGTTATTCGAAATCATACCTTTGATATTATCAAAGTGTATTGTGGGCCGTTGGGGATCTGTGATTCCATCAAGGCTGAAGCTATGGCGTTGCTAATGGGGCTCAATGTTTTGAAGGGTATGGAGGTGCAAAAGTGTATTGTGGAGGGTGATTCCCAAACCATTATTAGTTGGAGTTTGGGTAGGGGTGACATTTCTTGGAGGTTGGCTCCAATAGTGTATGAAATTCGAGAGTTGGCATCTTTGTTGGAGTGTTCTCTCAACCATATTGATCGTGGCCAAAATGATCTAGCTTATCATCTGGTTAATTTGGGGGTTTCGCATGGGGTGGTTTATCTTGATAATTGCATTCCGAGCCCATTAATTAGGAGCTCTTGTTGGGTGTGTTTTAGTGTGTTGGGTGTGATGGTTTTGATGTTTTTCTGTTGCTTTGCTTCGGGGTGGTTCCTTGCTGGCAGCTTTGTTGTTGTACTTTAGTTTGTCCTCGTTTCTTTAATAAAAGCGTTAATTATCCAAAAATAAATAAAATTCACAAGATGTGGAGGTCTCAATATCCCATTATTAGTTTGAATTTTGTGCAAGCCACCACCTCTTCTCCTCTGCACAACCATTCAGCCAACCAAGTGGCACCATGTCATCATGGGAAAAGAGTTTCAACAGAATGTTATAGTGTCATACCTTCTTCCACCTCAAACCCTTCTCTGATACTGCAATTGCAGCGGTCAACCACTGCTGTGCCAGCCAGTTGAGATTTTGGATATAAACAGCAAGGACAGGGTTCTTATCACATCTAGAATTCGGCCTTTTCCCCTCAAGTCCATTAGGAAGAGATTTGTCTACTCTTGGATCAGCACCAGAAATAAAAATATCTCGTCTTTTGTCTCAAATTTGCCATGTTTAATGACCCGCCAACCATGAGGTGAATAAGTAGATAGGGTATACACAAAGAGCTCCAGCTGGGGGCAAGGTAAGGTTTGCAACTCATGGGAAATGTGGAGTTTGGTGTACGAGATTATTGAGATAGCTGTGGACACTGGCTGCTCATTCTCACATATTCCAAGGGAGCAAAATTCAATGACTGATGGCTTAGCCAATTGGGGAGTGGACCAACTCTCATTGTTCTCTGGTCCATGCATTCCTTTTTAATCTGTTGGTTTTTCCTGTTGTACTATTATGCTTTCTTTTTCAATAAAGTTTCGTTGAATTATTGAAAAAAAAAAAAAGAAAAAAAAATCTGGATTTGAACAAGATTGAGACTACTCCAATTAAGGAATCATCTATCCACTTCTATGAGGCTTGTTCACCAATCACCAAGTCAGTCCCTATGCTTCACCAACGAAATGGGATTCCATATTTTGAATCCATTTTTGCAGATTTGATCTGGTCTTTTCTCAGCAGCCTACGGGGGTGTCCAAACATCAATCCGCAAGTCATGACTGTTAAAATCTTCTTCCCCACTTATTTGGAATATAATAAGCATCAAGTTCATATGGAAAGATGAACTGAAGTGACCATCCCCACGTTCTTTGAACAGTTGGTTTGAATGCAAAGCCCCAACCGTCGGAGATCCAGCTTTCAACAGGTCCGTTTCTCCAGCTTGGCTTCAATGAACTTGCCCACCAAATATCACCTTAAGAAAGTATCCTTCTCTCTCACCCCACCATCCTTCACCCTTCCCAGGGTTTTGTTTCCTGCAAGGATAACAGAAGCATCTCCATCCTCATTTATTCTCGTAAAACCACCCATCCTAGTCCTCCTGTTCCCGTGTGTTTGATGCTACGAAGCAATGCAAAGGTGCAGTGTTAAAACTACAAGAAAACCCCATAGGCAATGGGCTTCCCGTGCAAGTTTTATTTTCCCTTAAGAAAGACCTTCATTGACCAGTTTCCATTGTAAATACAATAAAAATTTTGCCCCTCGCAAACACAATTTTCCTTTTTTTTTTTTACCTCTAAGTTTCTTTTACTCTCTCTTCTTCCCCACCCCTTGTGGATTACTAAGCCATGATACTCCTTTATTAATTTCATTACTTCATATCTTTCAGCACCTCGGAGTCAACCTTTTATATATATATATATATATATATATATATCTTTTATATATTACTTCATATCTTTTATATATATATATATATATATATTATTATTATTATTAAATTTGGTCTCTCAAGAACATTAAAGCTAAAAAACTCCCTGTAAATAAACTGGAGGATTTTGATTCTTGGTGCAGCAACACTCCAACCTCTGAAATTTTATTTTATTTTATTTTTTCTATGAAGAAGAAATGAATCATTAAGAATAAATGTTAGACCAAAGAATGCATGTACATATCTATTTAACATGGGTTGTCTAAAATGTCTTGCTTGAATTCTATATTCATGAAATGGCTGTTGCTACCGAACAGAGTCCATCAGGGGTTCAGATCATGGTAATTAACAAATTCATGGATATTCTCCATCTGCTTGATACTCGACTCGCAAAAGAATTTCTTTGACAGCCATCATATCCATTACCTCCCCTTTTTCAGTGATCAGAAAGTTCCTACTCATCAACTGATGACCTCCAAATCCAACCCCCCCTTCCAATGGAAAAAGAAAAAAGTCATATATTATTACCATTGAAATCAATTATATGGTCTTACTATCATATGTTAGAACTAACTCGAGTCTTCCTAAGACTGGACTCGCAGAAGGTATACGGACTAGGAAGTAGGAACAGAAAAAATTAGCAAAGACCCATGGTGATAAACTGATTTTTAGGATGGGTTGAACAATTTAATGTAAATGGCATTACCTAATTGGAACAGAAAACCTTGGAAACTAAAGAAAATGGTGTGCAAATTTTCTCCAGAGTTGACATCACAAAGGTCTATGGGTCTGATTGGAGATGATTTTTTTTTTTAAAAGATAAGGAAGATTTCATTCAATCGAAGTGAAGATAGGATATAAGCATGAGAAATGCCAACCCAACAAGCTAAGAGAAAATAGAGAACTAAAAGATATATCTGTCCCAATCAAAGATCTAGGACCGATAGGGGGCATAATGTCTGAAATAAAGACAGAGAGCCAATCAAACAAATGAGATTGAACTGCATCCAAAAGCTTCTGAAAAGGCCAATAATCATCCTAAAAAATGCGACTGTTACGCTCCTCCCACAGGGACTAGGCAATGGCTGCCTGCAAGACCCGCCACAATACTCTGCCTATACTGCCCAAACGCTTATGATCTTGGTCCTCCCAACAATCAAGGAAACTGCTCATCAGAGCCGGGTGGGCCCAAGTCACTGATAAATGGGAAAGGAATAAGGACCAAATGGCACCCATGATAGGGCAATGGAGAATCAAATGAGCATAAGACTCCCCATCTGTTATGCACAAAGAACACCAATTAGGCATGATAAGGCCCCCGTCGGATCAGATTGTCAACTGTTGGAGCACAGTCCCTCCCACCAAAGGTCCTATAGAAAGAAAGAAACTTTGGATGGAATGAACTTATCCCAAATGAGCCGGTGAGGAAAAACCATAGAAGGACCCGACAAAGAAGCTAGAAAGAAGGATCTGACCGAGAAACCTTGCACAAAGTCCTAAGACCACAACAACTCATCATCAGTGTCCTTGTCCCCAAAGTGATAACTCTCCAGGAGATCCAATAACCTGCCCATCTCCTCCATTTCCTAGTCGTTAAGATTCCTTCTTAGGTGAAGATTCCAAGAGCAAAACACTGTGGATCTGATCATATTATCCCTAACTGATCCCTCTTGCTTTCAGCCAGACAAAAGCAAGATGGGAACAAAAGAGCAAGGGGTTGGTTGGCACACCAAGGATCTTGCCAAAATTGCCAAAACGAAACCCTATCACCTTTGTTGACCTTGAACCAAATAAAGCGAGAAAACAACCCCTTCACAGCATAGATGCCCTTCCACACCCCACAATCCGAAGCCCCTCTAGGTAAAGCTGGTAACCAACCGCTCCTCTCCTCCCCATATTTTGTAGCAATGACTTGCCTCTAGAGAGCATTACGCTTTGATCCGAATCTCAAATGCCATTTACAAAGCAACACTCTGTTTGTGTCCTTAATTGATCTGACATCCAAACCCCCTTGAATGATAGGCCTGCAGACCTTTTTCCAGCTAACCCAACATATTTTTTTGTGATCTTAATTTGAGCCCCACAAAAAATTTCGTTGGAGTCTTTCAATCTGAGCTGACTTGGAATGGTTGGCGTGCCTGATTCGACTACGAAAATCGGGATGACAGACAGGGACAAATAGTAAATTAGAATACTCGATAGAACATTCCTTAGCAACACTAGTTTCCCACCCTTGGAGAGAAGATGCCCCTTCCAATGCAGAAGTCTTTTCCCTAGTCTTTCTAGAACAGGAGACCAGCTTGCCTTGGTCGAGGCTTTAGCCCTAAGAGGAAGGCCTAAATAAGTAATCGACAAAGCTGCTGTAAGACACCCAAACAATGCAGCCAACTCCTCAAGATTGGGAACCCTCCCTACTAGGCTCAAGGAGGATTTATGCAAATTCACTTTGAGGCCAGTAACTGCTTCAAGAATGAGAAGGATTCTCCTTAAATTTTTAATGGACTCGACATTTGCTTTCAGCATAAACAAGGAGTTGTCCGTAAACTGAATGAAAGGGGTAGAAGTGCCATCAATTAGGGAAGAAAAACCTTGCAACAACCTAATAGAATCTGCTTTGGCCACCATTCTGCTTAAGATTTTGATAGCAATGATAAATAAGTAAGGGGAAAGGGGATCACCTTGCCTCAAGCCTCTACTACTTTTAAAAAACCCCTTAGGAGACCCGTTAACTAGAATGGAAAATGTCGGAGTGGAAACACAAATTCACATCTAGTTTATCCATTTGAGATCAAACCTCATCTACTGAAGGACCTAATTGAGGTAACCCCAATTCACATGGTCATATGTTTTTTCCAAATCAACTTTGCAGACAAGACTTGGAATCCCTTCCTTCAACCTGACATTCACACATTCGTTAGTCAATAAAGAACAATTTGTAATATGTTTGCCTGACATGAAAGCATTCTGAGAGGGTGATATGATCTTCGGGAGGATCGATCTGAGACGCTGAGCAAGAATCTTTGAAAGTAACTTGTAGAGGTAGTGCACTAAGCTAATATGTCGAAAGTCCTTAATTTCTTACGCACTAGTCTTCTTAGGAATAGGAGTAATAAAGTAGCACTAAGGCTCTTGCACCATTGATCACTATCATGAAACGTCACCAAAGCAGCCGTGGCCTCGTTACCCACCACATCTCAACAAACTTTCAAGAATCTAATAGGAAAACCGTCGGGCCCTGGAGCCTTATTGTCCTTCGTACAGTAAAGGACGATCTTAACTTCCTCCTTAGAAAAAGGATGCTCAAGCTATCTTTGATCTTCGCCATCAATACTGTCAAAATGCACTCCCTCAATCTCAGGCCTGGAGGGAAAAGGGTCGGAGTACAAATTTTGGTAATATTGCTCAATGTGATTTCTAATTCTGCCTGGGTAATCCTCCTAAACTCCTACTCTCAACTTATTAATCGAGTTGAGAGACTTGTGCATGGAAGCAATCCAATGGAAAAAAGAGCTACTTTGGACTTCTATCTCCATGAGATTTCTTCAATTCTAAGAAGCTTGTTATACTTGGATAACACTTTTGATTTTGCTCGAGTGTTGACCTCTTGATGGGGATGGTAAAATGTGCTATGGTCCAGGTCTTGTAATTTGCCTAGACAGAGATTCTTCCTTGCTTCTAGACCTCCAAACTCCATGTTCTTCCATGATATGATTTTCTCCTTAAGGAGCTTTAGCTTCTGTCCAAAAACAAAACTGGTCGTGCCACTTGCATCCATCTCCAACCACCAAGATTTAATCTTCTCCTTGAACCCATGGATTTCAAGCCCCATAAGCTTGAACCTGAACGATTTAGACCTTGACACTAAATTCTCCACCTTCAACAGAATGGGCGTGTGATTCAAAGTTGTGTTTGGGAGCACTTCTAGAAAAAACAAAGGGGTCTGATCCATCCAATCTACAGTGAAAAAAGGAAATGGTCCAATTTCCTACATGCCCTCTTGCTCTGATTGTTTGATTAAGTGAAAGGCCACCATTCAAGGGAAGGTCCACTAAATCAAAATTTTCAATGAAATTGTTGAACATCTGCTAACCCCGAGTCTCTCTCACGGATTTCGCCTCTAAGGCACCACGAGAACTGCCACATTCTTCGAACCGATTTGAGTTCTTCCCAAAAACCGACACCAGTCGATTAATCACAAGGACCATAAACACTTGAGAACATCCAACAAGTCCCATCCTTCTTGTTCTTGCATAACACAAATACCGAAAAGTTACCAATAAAAGAATCCGAAACTTCCATAGAGTTTGTATTCCAAGCCACCACTATGCCTCCAGCTTTACCCTTAGCTGGTTTATGGATGAATTTGAAGGGACAACGCCCCCATAGATCTCTTTCAATCTTCCAGTTGAAAGCTTGAAGCTTAGTTTCCTGCACTATCAACAAGTCCACTTTCCAACGCCTCATCATAGCTTTCATCCCCTATTCTTATCCTCTCTACCCAACCTCCTTGCATTCCAAGAGATAATTGTTGTTCTCATAAGGCACGATGAAAAAGGATCGGTTCCTTCCCCCACATGCGTTTGGCACTGTGGCCCTCTCTAGGTTCGTAATGATCAATGACTGAAGGTTCTTCAGCTCCCTGGCATAGCTTCCCCGGCTGCGCCGATTGTGGACATGTTTTAAATTCGGAGGTCTCCAACTCCTTCGTCTTTTAATCTCCCAAAAAAAGTCCTCGACCCTCTGCTCCATGTCCTTGAAAGAGTAGCCTAATCTTCGTCTAACTTCAGCTGCCTTTTTCACAACCCAACCAGATGATGGAGGAGGAAGCATAAGGATTGCTTCAACCTCCGTAACTAGATCCGTGTCCTCTGAAAAGTCAACCACCTATTCGTCTTCATGGATTGGCTCCAACTCTCTTTCTTAAGAAGTATAATCGCCCCATTTTTTTGTTGGGCAGAGAAGGGGAACAAACATTGGAGCCTCCAGTATCACCAGGATTGAAATCGTGACTCATCGAATGGAGGGGAGCTTCATGAAACATGACAGACGAACGAACCTGATCAGCTAAGGCGGTAGTCGTTGCTCTGCTGCAACCTTCGCCTAAATCTCTGGAGAGAGGCATCGACCTATCGGTTTTGGTAAGAGATTTGCCCTCCCAATTGTCGTCCTCCTAGTAAGTGACTTCTTTGCCGTGAAATTTCTCTTTCCCTTTGCTAGACCCAGAAACAGTGCTTGTAAAGAGGGAGGGAGCTTGAGGCTCATGAACTGAGATGCCGATATTGTTGCGAGGAGGAGGTGGGCTTCGAGTGTTGGGGAGAACCTATGGGTTATCTTCATACACTAGATCCTTTTGAGCCCTTAATTTCGGATCTCTTTTCGAAACACGATTGCCAGGACCCCTTTCTGATCTATAAGAGGACCAACATGGAACCTGGGCTTGCCAGAAGCAGCTGGGCCTTGATTGATAGGGCCGTCGTTATGGATTGCACAATCGTTCTTAGGGGGCCTCATAAGGGAACCATCCCTGAGAATGGGTCCATTTCATGGGCTGCGATGCCTAGGTCCATAACTCACTAGGCTCCGAAACTTGGGACAGTGATGATCACGTGCCTGGCATTCGTTTAGAGTCCCTCTCCCTAGGTCTGAGTGCCAACACAATCGATTCGACTGCTTCATGGCATCTGGACCAGATTGGAGGGTTTGGCCTTGCCTAGACCTAAAATTGTTCAAACCCTCCCTTACAATTTCCGTCATGGGCCTCTCCCTTCATTCCCATACTATTTTTTTTCTCTTCTTATTTACATGATTGAGTTCCTGGAGCTGAAACAGTAATTTCAGAAAACCAATTTGCTCAGTTCTTTTGCTTTTTTGTTACAAACAATGATTTTAATTGAGATATTCATTTTCTTTCTTATTTAAATGATGAAATCCTGGAGCTGAAACAGTTTAATCAAAAACTAAATTGTTCAGTTCTTTTGCTTTAGGACCAAACCCCTTCCCAAATGTACAGGTGTTCCGTTGGTAAGATTGCTTCTTTTTTTAACCAAATTGCTGTGGTTCGCAGTAGTTACTAATTTAGCTGATATATGCATGTATGCTAAAACATGTGGTGGGGCATTACCAACAATTGGTCATGGAAACTTCTGTACTTGAGAGGTTCAAGGATGTTTAGATCATCTTAAATAGATGCTAATGTACTTTTACAGGTTATTTTCTTTGCCCGTCTTTGTCCAAGGTAATTTCTTGTTTTCGTAATAGTTTTCTGCTTATTGTAGGAAGGAAGTTTGGGACTCATGAAGAGCCTTGAGAAGTTCAAACCCCAAGCTGGTTGCAGATTCTCTACGTACGCATACTGGTGGATAAGGCAATCAATTAAGAAGGCTATATTTCAGAATTCCAGGACAATTCGTTTGCCAGTAAGTTCTTATTGCTTCTTTGCTTCAACCTTGCTTTTGACCTCTCTTAATCATGCCATAAAACTAGCATGTTCTTCTCTTAGACTCCATTTTCAACTGTCCAATTTCAATCAAGTTCCAATAACTTTTGATTTTCTGCATCCATCTTAAGTAATCATAACTCTGGTACTGGATCCAGAAATGACCAATATATCATTTGCAGGAGAGTGTATATAGCCTTCTGACACGAGTAAAGAAAGCAAAAAGGCTCTGCATTAATGAAGGCCATCACCCAACAAATGAGCAACTTGCAAAACATGTTGGCATTACCGTTGAGAAGTTGGAAAGACTGTTTTTGTCTACAAGAATGCCTATCTCAATGCAACAGCCGGTGTGGACAGACCAAGATACCATTTTTCAGGTAATGCTTCTTCTCATTATTCATTTCTGCTGGCTCAGGTTTGACTTCCTTTGCAATTTCAAATATATCTTTTTTCGCATTCATAATCTCTCATTCTTTAGAAAGGGCGGCTTGGCCCAACGGTAAGGCTTACCGTTAGCGTCCCTGGTGGCGTGGGTTCGAGTCACGGAAACAGTCTCTCCAGAAATGGGGGTAAGGCTGCGTACATCTTGCCCTCCCTAGACCCCGTGTTAGCGGGAGCCTTGTGCACTGGGTCGCCCTTTTTTTTTATAATTTCTCATTCTTTAAGAAGGAAAAGAATAATCCTGAGGTACTACATTCACCAATATGCAGTACTTTTTGACCCCTTAAAAGAATGTGATTAAATGGTTGAGGATCAGCTAGACAGTCACTGTCATGTTGGAAATCTGACTTAATTAAAATGCTTTAGCACATGAAGTTGATGAGGAACTGGTGGAGCACAATACCTTCTGGTTTTCTTTTACATTTTTCTCAGTATCTAGATTCAAAGTTCAATTTTAAGTTGAAAATATTATACAACACCCCAGTACGTTTTCTGAAGTTCGGTGATACAGGTGATTTATTAACTTTCTTGAAGTCTTATTCTATCTAGGGAAATAATGTATCCTGGAGAGAGCCAGGGTTCCCGTCTTGTAGGTTGTATATAAGCTGTACAAATGGTACATTTGGCCCACATGCAGGTGGGTTGGAACTGTTTCTTGATGGCTCCACCTATCGTTTCTCTCCAGAAGTTCTGCCGGCCGAATGATTGTTACAGTTGTATCAAGATAGATGCATGCGTATGTGTAGGTAAGTGAAATGGATAAACATACTTGACATGCAACCTCACAAAGACAATGCAATACGACCATACTGCATACGGTTATGACTGCTATAAGAATGAAATGGATTATATGGTCACGAGGGTGGAATCAGGTTGACTTTTGGCTTGAGAATTGTTTTATGTGGGAATCCTATGTGTGCCTGCCATGTGGGCAGTTGTGCCAGTGGTAGAGGTTGACCATTTCTTCAGTCGAATGTATGGAGAAATGCATCTGTGAACATGGATCAAGTGTAATGGAGCTCATCACCATTTATTTATGTTCGCAGGAGATCACTGCAGATACCAAGGTTGAGATCCCGGATCTATGTGTTGCAAAGCAGATGATGCGGCGGCATGTGCGCAACCTCCTAAGCATTCTCCCCCCTAAGGAGAGGCGGATAATCCTGTTGCGATATGGGATTGAAGACGGCAAACAGAAATCTCTGACAGAGATTGGGTCCATATTCCATTTGTCGAAGGAGAGGGTGCGGCAACTTGAGAGCCGAGCCTTGGACAAGCTCAAGCAGTGCCTCTCAAGCCAAGGACTTGGGGCTTATGCCAATTTGCTTATTTAGAGGTAGAGGTCTTTGCAACAATACCGTTCATTTGTCCTTTTTTGCAATGTTTTAAGATTAGAAAGGAAATGAGTTTATCCTCCACTCCTTAGTATTTAAGTAGAATTTGTAATATGTAAGTGATTGTACATATTACCATCCTCTTTGTATAACAACTTTTCTCTCAGTATAGATCGTGTTTTAATATATCAAGAATTTTTTTCTTGTTTATTGATGATAATGCCTTACTAAGTTGGTGAAGTTCTTATCACTTATCTAACACAGGAAATGTTACAAGACAACTTGTGTAATTAGCATTGCCACAGGAACCCTGCTTCAAATATTGATGTCATAAGGGTGAACGATTCTTGTGATTCTTAGCTTGATTGAAGGCAAGCGCTCTTCCAGGGATCTGAACTTGAGCAAAAAACTACAAGGCATAGAAAGGGAGCGGGCAGGACTGAGCTTAACAACCTTTACACTGCCAAACAAGAAGTTAAAAGTTTGGAAATTTGAACACCAAACTTTAAAGGTTGTTAGTCCTGCCCGCTCCCTAATCCATTTTTTACTGGGAGAGATTTGAACACCATGTGCAGCCTCAAAGTTTGGAAATGGCAAACAGCTGCCTTGTTTCTGACTTAAAAAAGAAGGGAAAAGAAAAGAAGGTATGAATAGTGGCTTCTGCCGAACACCCAAAATGCAATAAACTCTGCTTCTCAAAGGCCCATATACCACACAAAATATAGCAAAATCGAGCCCCCTATTCTTCTCAAAGGGACCCTTTTTCCTAAATGTTCTAAGAGGATTCTTCTCCTTGGCATCAAAATTATCAACAGGTGACCAGTTGTCAGTTTGACAGTTCAATCTGTTTAGACTATCTCCTTGTATCCAGGTTGAAGAACAGACTGACCCGTTTGTGGCCCGATTCCTCCCTAGTCATCTGGTCTGACTGACCAGTCTTGTGCAGGATTTAGAGTTTTAAAGCAATGAATATCAATGACAATTGGCAGCAAAATGAGAAGTGGGGACAGAAGCCACATCATCAACCCATTTCTTCATCTAAACACTCAATGTCTCAAAATCATTGCCTGCTTTGTATGGGTGGGTTGGTGATGTACTGGAAGTTCCATGACGCCATGATCATTATTTGTTGGGAACAAACAACTTCAGGTATACAAACGCTGATTAGCTCTTGCAGTACTACTTTATGCATGGCAACACTCGGCACACACCCTCTCCTTACCTACAACCAATCAATGATTTGCTGTTGCAAGAATCAAAATGATGTCCCTTTTGTTTCTGAAACATGGCGAGGAATGATCCCTTGTAACCAATCTTAGATAACAAGAGGAGCCTTGTGGAGCAGCAAAATGTCAGGTTGATGATGATGTTTCACACATAGACCTCATTAGTAGTGGGTAAGAATTCTGTTAGATATCTTAATTAACTTTGTAAGTCAAAATAATGAACTTCAATTAGTCATAGAGCAATCTACTATCCATTTGTTTGGAAACTAGGAATAAATATCAAAAACATCTGATTACATCCTTTTCTATTTCAGGCAGTCATACTCCTTTGGAGTAATTTTTAGTATTGAAGCAATTCCAAAGACTTTACCCTCTCATATTTCAGTTTTCTATCTTGTTACATTCACAACTGAAGCCTTCAAATTGCTTACAACCCTCTTTTACTCAAGGTGAATATATGAATGTTACCACCCAAATATGTCAAACTTTAGACAGCCAATAGTCCCCTCTAAAGCCTAACCAAGGGATAAACCTGCTTAGACTGAATCAGGCCAGTTTTCCTGAGGAAGGGTGGAAAAAAAGAGAAAATCATCCCAGTGCACTCACAGTTCATTCAATTTTAGTCAGTTATAGCCTAGGGTACTGACTGTGCCTCTGATGGTACTCACCGAATTACCGGATTGATCATGACTTCCCTCCTTAATTTTAATTAGGCACTATAGCATTTTTGTGATCTGCAGCATTGACATTGCTGCTCAAAGGACTAGCCAAAAATCCACTTGTAACAAACTAGTTCAGAGGATTATTAGGTTAGCAGGGAACACCTTTACTTGAAAAACCAATCCATTCTCGCATTTTCAAGCCTTCCTTCAGTCCTATTAAACTCCTGCCAAAACCCCTAGGAAATCACAATAATACAGATTGCAGGCTCTATGTTTTTGAGATTGCATAATTGATTGTAGACGTTTAGAGATATTAATGATGTCAATTGTGCTAAAACATAAATTAAAAGAGAAACGAAAAAAGACTAGAGAAGCTATGAAATCCAGAATACACTCAAAAATAAATTAATGAATAGAAGGAAGAAAATTATAAAATGGATTTCTGAGTGCCACTAAATTTGGTCTACATAATACATTTTTTTCCTTACAGGATCCCAAATACTTCAGGTCAAGCTCTCTATTATTTTAGAGAGGGCTGAAATGGTTCCGAAGGCGGACGATATAACACCTACTACAATAATCAAAATGCATAGTAATCCCTACAAAATATAGAATTCATGATAGGCATTAGAAAGGAATAAAACCAGTTACCCACATAATCCTCAACAGTTACTTCTTTAGTTAAAAAAAATGTGTGACACTATAGGCAACAAGCAATCAATGTATGGGTGTTTCACTTTGGCTGCATTGGAAACTGTTAGAAAATGAATCATTTTATTTTGGTTTTGTATACCATTTGAATGTCTAAGTTCAATCAAAATTGAGACATTGAGGATCATCATTAAAACATAGAATAGAAATGAGGCCATTTTAAGTTTTCAAGAAATGAAATCACTGCTATCTTCTATTATTCCAACGATGACCCTACTTTAAGAAAATGTAACACATCTAATGCCATTCAAAACCAGAAGAAACTGGTTCCATTCCATGGGATTTTCAAAAGCAGGCTTAGTAACAGGTTCTACGATTTACAAAACCAAAAGGAAATAATTCAATTTCATGGGATTTCTAAATGCAGCCTTAGTAACAAGTTTTATGATTTACTATTTTCTGAAGAGAATTTTTTAAAGAAGAATTCATTTTGTTTTCCTTTCTCTTTCCCCAACCCTCCAAAAAAAAATAAAAAAATGCAGCAAATGATTTCACAACCATGCAACTTAAGATCTCACAGCCAGATAAACTGGGTTGGTCTCTGCAGAATTATTACTGAAAAAGTGGGAAACAAAAATTCAACATTGACTTTCAATATTACTTGAATCAGCCGTGTCATTTAAAATCAGGATGATCACTAACCCAGGCTTGGACCTGGTCAGTCAACTGCATA
This sequence comes from Platanus orientalis, assembly GCA_025762735.1. Taxonomy (NCBI): domain Eukaryota; kingdom Viridiplantae; phylum Streptophyta; class Magnoliopsida; order Proteales; family Platanaceae; genus Platanus; species Platanus orientalis. The sequence continues at coordinate 6,316 of JAOXJP010261880.1, read as the reverse complement.
GCTTCCCAGTTTGTGTCATTTAACATTGCTAGTTGAGGTGTCTAGCAAACTAGTATGGACAATGTGGGAATCTTCCATGTGGTAGCTGAGTTGGCAGCCCCAAAGGGATACACATGTTTGCCACATCAGCTTCTATTCGTGTGGCATGTTTTTCCCAGTAACCAGTCATCATGTGGCAAAAGAAACATCTCTTTTGAAGGCAGTTTTTGAATTAAAATTTTGAAGTTTTAGTGGCTTGCATTACTTGGGAAAGAGTCTGATAAAGGGTGAGCCACAAAGACATGGATCTGGGCACTGGTCCATATGGTTCCACATCCAATGGATGGATCGGCCCATACTGAGGGAGGTTGTTTAGTTAAGAATAGTTGACTAGAAAACCTTTTCCCTTTCAATATGGAATTAATTTTTTGCATCAAAAGTATACTATATGATTGGTATAAAGGTTAAATGCAAAATTAAATTTCAGGAGTACAATGGACCGCACCTGAAACCAGGTCACTTTACCCCTCAAGATGCTCAGAAAGCAAGCGCAAGGAAGTATCAAAGTCTGTCAAAGAATGTTTATTAGTTAGAAATTAATTACCTAACTATCTTGGGACTATTCTCAAATTATACCAGACATTTAAGTTGAAATCACTACAACATGAAAATTGAGATGATGCAAAAAAAAAAAAAAAAAAATACTTACCACAAGCATGGTGAGGAAAGATCCTATCAATGCCATCACTAGACCTGGAGAAGATAAAGAAGGGATTAACTGAAGATTGGCCAAAGTATGCTCCTGTTCTTATTATGGTAAAAACAGAATTGTTAAATGATATTGTGATCCTCGTGAAAAATTCATGTCAATCCTGCACATTTTTGGTGCACTCATGGGGAAATGCCTACCATCTGAAAGGTAAACCCATAAAATATATAGATTTCACTTGATTGGATCATAATCATAAAATGGTATATGGTACGGCCTTAGAGTATCAGCCACTTGATTATTGTGTCACAAGTCATATATTGTTTAGAAACGAATACGTACAGTGTTTTCTTCATAATGTTAAAGTTGGCAAGTAGAAAAACTTACCAAAGAAAGGAATGGTGAGACCCACAACTAAGGTAGAGATCACTAAAGCTGTTCTGATGAGGATTGCATACACGTGAGATTTGAGATGGTTTGCAGGTATCAGTTCCTCTAAACTCATTGCCACTGGGGTCATGGTTAATGCATATGTGAATCTCAATTAAGGAAAAAAAATATCTATTATAATTATTATTATTATTTTGGACATACATGAAAGAGAACAGGCATACTGTTTTGACAAAACAGGATTGGAATACTATTTGTACAAAATCTCTTCACAGGGTAGCTGAGGTGGAAACCCAAAATGGGTCAAATGTTTCTCTACATCACAGTTTTTCCATATGGATTGTTTCAGCTCAATGGTCCTCTGTCACATGGCCAATAGAGTCATTTTCTCCTTTGCATATCTGAAAAAATAAGTATATTTATAGAGCTATTTTCTTAATTCGTAAGTGCTACACCTCAACAAAGAGACATCATACATGACAAATTTAGAGAATCCTCTATAAGATGGACTGTCTGAACTTGCCGTGTCATTTCTCTATGTGGCAGAAGACTGTTGGACTGCAAGTTTGAAGCTTGCAGAGCTTGAAAACTATGGTCCCAATTCAAAGACCTTGCCCTCACTTGTGGTGTCACACCCTTTAACTGCCAGAATAATGTCCCAGGATATTCATGCTCATAAAAGGGTTAGGTATGGGCATTAAGTGGATAGAAATCCACATAAAAAAGAGATACACCATGTGAGGGTGCATTCTTATGGAATCAAAATCCTTATGGATAATTTGAATCCAATTGGAAGTTGAAAAATTCATTTCATTACTAAAACACTTGAAAAGTTATTTAATTTATGCTAAAGAAGAGTTTAGTTTGCCACCTCTAGGACTGTAGGTATAATGTCAGAGAAAAGGATATTTTGTGAATGGGTTAACCACCTGCAAAAGAAATGAACACAAGAAATACATTAGAGCTAGATCTAAACTTTAATTCCAATTTCTAACATATAATTCTTAATTAAATTCTCCTCCAATTCTCAAAAATTTCCTTACCACTTTGCTTGGTTAGGATTTTAAACCTTTATACCTTCAAAAAACATTTGATCGTGTGCAAGAGAAAATGAAAAAATTTCTTGAATACATTAGCATCCGTCAACATTGAAAGTCTTCATAATTAAAGTCTCTGTGTTGAATACAAGACCTTGGATTGAATTCCGTCTTCATCAGCTAACTTTCCAACTGAGCACTGAGGACTAATCAGTGCCTACACTCCCTCTTCCAAAAATTAAAAAAAAATATTTTTTGAATGGAAAAGGAAAGGCAGAAAAATTCCCTCAACTCATGCATGTTTACACCTTAATCTGCATATCAAAATTTTAGCGTGTGCAAGGGAAAGCAAGAATATTCTTTCAAACACTAATGTGGGTTGACCTTTAAGAGCTACAGAATACCTCTTCCTAAGGCCAATACACAACCCGTCACCTCTAAAATCAGTACAACCAAAACAAAAAATAGTTGTTCCTCTGAACTAATCACGCCCATAAAATCTACGCTGTCAATAAACACTTGGGAATAAAAAGGGAAATTGTACTGAGGATCTGAGAGCACACTGTACTCCAAGGGAAAGCAATAATTTACTTCGTTACACTAATGTGGATTGACCTTCAAAAAACTGCACCCCTTCCTAAGTATGACACACAACCCATGATCCCCAAAATGAGTACAAACCAAACAATAAAAAAAAAAAAAAAAATTGCTCCACTGAACAAAATCACTCAGCATTGATGATGTAATATAGATAAACACGCTACTAAGGAACCCAAAGCAAAGTTATATAAAAGAGCTTAGGGCATACCGTAGTCCAAACAGCAATCTTGGAAGCAACTAAATCATGAGGCATGTTAAGAGTGAACTGTGACTCTGTTGACTCCCCGAACATTGTATATCCCATCACAGCAGCTCCAGCATACATCAAGGTACAAATGGTAAAACTGCAAGGAATTAAAGTAGTTAAAAGAAATGATGAAAATCAAAACTTGAAAATAAAATAAAAAACGCAAAATATTGATGCTTCTCCCCATAAGGAACATTTGGGTGAGTGAAGAGGAAGCTTTTACTGTCCCTCCACTTCTATGGTAAATGTTGGGTAATGACAAGGTATTAACTAAGGCACATCGATTGCTGTCCGAACTATTTCCAAACCCCCTCCTAGGCCTGGGTTTGGGCCATGGCCTCTTAAGAATTTTTGGAAGGGCTCTTTTCAAACTAATATTGTAAGGATAGTCTTCTAAGAGCTGATATTACTAGGATCTCCTAGGTTAAATATCAACTTGGTTGAATGATCATAACGGTCTGCCACTCAATGGGCGCACAAGTGGGTTGTGAGCAGAATTGTTCATACAAACTTGTTTAATACTCTTTTAGAAAGAAGAGGTTGGGGAGAAGGGGGTGTGGGAGATGGGGGATACTTCTATCATGTATAGTGGTGACATTTCAAAGCAGATATGTGAGTTCTAAAAATGTACAAATGCACTTCAGCTGATAACTGCATTTTAAATCTTAAATTGTCAACAGCAAATAAGATGGTTAAAAGCAGTTAATTTTACGTTGTAAAGAGGACCAACGGGTATTGGCTTGGTTTTGCCATTGAAGTATAGATGTTTGGGAAGACAGCGTGTCCCGAATAGCAGTAACCATAAAGGCCAACGGCGACAGGAAGGGTTGTGAGATTCAGTGTAGTCCCTTTGTTCTGAAAGCCTACTTGATCCACCAGTCCAATCCAGAACAAGCAGAAAACCACCAATATAGATGCAATGACTCCTCCAGCTGAAATGAAAGACAATAAATTATCAAGTGGTGCTCTAAGGGTCCTTAATTTTTTTATATGCAAGTTTGATGGTATTACAAAAGAAAATCAAACGAGGGTTCTTTTTTATTTTTGGGCAAGGAGCGTTACACAAAATCTGGATACATGTCATGTGTACACTGGGTTTTGACCCACAGTTCATGGGCTCTTTCTAGATGATTTCCAAGACAAAAATCAGCATAATAGAATAAATTACCTACTACAAACACAAGATTGAAGGGATATTTATCAAATTGGTTGAACAACAAAGCCTAGTGAAGGCATAGTAAATTCACCTACGTGTCAGAACTTGAATCTTGGACTTTAATTTCAACTATGATTGCTACTCACCTGAAATGTAACTGAGGACACTTAGGTCTCGAAGCCACACAGTAGGGAGAATAGCAAGGGTGGCCATCAAAGCAAAAAGATGGTGGGAATTTAACTCAAATCCACCTAAGCTTAAATGCGCATTTGGGAATAGTGATGATAAATTATCGCTCTCCAAAATTATATACTCAACGCAACAGGCCTGCAAAGAGAAGATTTGGAGACAGTTCATCTAGGAAAATGGATATGACATTAGTAGGCAAAGATGATAACAAGAAGGCTATAAAAGAAACATCAATCATAAAAAGTTATGGAGGGGAGGGAGCATCAAAGATGACACTGCCCCCATCCATACCATAAATGTATGACAGATTATCAACCAGAGCTGATTGATCTGTCATGGGACATAGCCCACCTATCAGACTGACTAGAGACATACAACCACCTGATACATTACATTGATCACTTTCCCAGTTAGTTGTATTTTGCTGTCCAAATCTCCAAATCCTAGATGTGCACCAGTTATCAACTGAAGAGGGGCAAAATCCGCTTTAGGACAGCATTCTCGCACGCGCCTCAACCCAAATCGATAGGTCTTCCCTAACATCTTTATGTCTATTATTCACAGATTAAATTATTAACATTGTATTATCACAAAGAGCTGTTGCTGTTATCTTGGTACGAGCTAGTTATATAGAGGTTCTTGTTCATGGATGATATTTGTTTACAATGGGTATAAACATCATCGTCTGTTACTGAGACATAATTGATTATATTGACTTGAATACTGTTGTTTACATAAGTGTCTATGGCAATTGTATTTTATTTAATTTTTATTAGCAACATTGCTGCGTGAAAGACTGTCATCTACAAATTGCAAATGAAACTGATGCAAACAGATTTTCATTTGACTATCATGTAAATGCTGTTCTGAATTATGTACAGAATGTTGTGGTCAAATATTAAATTCATTCTATTTAAAATCTGCATAATGGATTCTGTTTAGCTGTCACTGCATCCTATTGTGGGATCTTTGATATCGATTCTATTTGGGTGTGGGATACACCCTAGATTGGAATCCCTGTTAAATTCATGATCATTGGTGAAAACTGATTTCTTTTTTACTTTTTTTCTGGACAGACTTTGATTGATAACCAATCTATCAAAAACATCATTAACCTGATTGTTGTTTTGGGGAACAATAAAACCTGCAGAAAACACAATCATCACTACTTGCATAAACTCATTGAAACACCAATACTATATTTATTTGAGTTGCTGTAGATAATCAACTAATATAAGAGTTTGATATGTTTAGATTGTGAGATACTGCTCTGAATTTGATAAACGTTCAAGATATCTGCATGTGAAAGTGACTGTTATATATCACTAAAGTAAAAAAGAAACATTGGATGTGCACAACCTATCTGTCATCAATAGCTACACTAGCATGTGCTTTTGGGTTCATTTCCAAACTATAAAGTGAAACTGTGTGAGACACTAACATAACAGCCCATCAAAACTAAAAGAAAAGAATTCAGTTCAGATTGAGGTACTTACATATAATTCCATGTACAGAATTATCTGCATCCAAAGAAAACATAAACGAAGGAAAGTGTTGGTCATGATCATCTTGTATTTATTATTCAGTTTTCCACTAAATTTTATTGGACATGGTTTTATCAGTAACTTTGAAGGTAATATCTAGGGTCTCGGGTTTATGCATAAAACAGTCTTGGGCCCTTATGACTCATCATATGTTATATTTTCAGAGGATCAAGACCTACACTTGGAATGGCCCAACCTAAGAAATGAGTTATACCAAAATCATATTACACAGATTATCCAAACTCGGTAAATTCCATGAGTTTTGAAAATAGCTCCACGAAATAATACATGAATCAATTGGCTAAAATTCTTCTCATGACACTGAATTCTGGTGTGCACAATTTTTTGGGTGGGACTCACTGGGCATTAAATCCTGATACTCTGAAAAGGTCTGAAATCATCTGCGGCACCCTCCCTGATGGGACACTCAGGGAGGGGAATCAAAAACCTCCAAAAAGTGAATTG
>JAOXJP010261870.1:0-20949 GCA_025762735.1 Platanus orientalis | reverse complement strand
CACCCAAGGGGTCTACTCGAACCAAAGAGTGAGATATCCTCTCCTCCGATGCTGGTACACTACAGTGCCACGTGTCACGATGTCATCATCAACTCCCCGCGTTTGAGAAGGATCCGTTCTGGTGAAATAAAGCTCCGGTATCTCTCAAGTAGATCTAGGTCTATCCATTGTAGCTCCTCGTGTGTCAACCACGAACTATTTATCTCTAGCCTGCCCTTCCACTTAACAAAGTATTTCTAGTGGACATGATCTGCTCATCCAAAATCAAAATGTCTTCAATCTCCTCTCTCCTTTGGACTAGTGGGGGTGGTGGGGGTGGAGTAGGTCGAGGAAACTGAGTAGTGAGAACCTGCAAATCTGTAAATGGATCGACAAAAGGAGAATCTAGGGTATGGTATGGGACTAGATCTTCAACATTAAATGTTGAGCTAATCCTCAAGTCTAAGGGTAAGTCAATAACATAAGCATTTGGTCTAACCCATTTTAAAATTTTATATGGTCGTGAACTACGGGCATGTAATTTCTTTGCAACCCCTAGCTGGAATTGCTCAGATTGGAGTCGAACCATTACCTCATCTCCCTCCTGAAACTCTCGATGTACTCAAAGTGAATCGGCCAACTGTTTATATCTCTCATTGCTCATAGTAATTCCCCCTTTGATCTCTTTATACAATGAATGCATGTGTTGTGCAAGTGTAGATGCAAACTCGGATGGTCTATGGGTAACTAACATGCGTATAAGGTCGATAGGTCCCCTAGGCTTATAAGAAGTAACTATTTCTAATGGGCTCATTCCTATAGACCTATTGACAGAATTATTATATGCAAACTCAGCTATGGACAGTACATTATCCCATGACCTAAGATGATCACCGACAAGACAACGCAAAAGACTACCTAAGCTCCTATTTACTACTTCAGTTTTACCATCAGTCCGAGGGTGGTAAGTGGATGAGAACTGGAGGCGCGTACCCAATATCTTCCTTAGTGTCTTCCAAAAGTAACTAACATGACATCCCTATTAAACACTGGACTTCGGAATCTTATGAAGTTAAACAATTCATCAAAGAATAATTTGACAATCCTAGATGTATTTGAGGTTTTTGAACAAGGAAAGAAATTGGCCATTTTAGAAAAACAGTCCACTACTACAAAGATGGAATCGTGTTGCCTAGGGGTCCAGGGTAAGCCTAAAACGAAGTCCATACTCACATCCTACCACGGAATGTGAGGAAACTGATAAAGGAGTATATAATCCAGAACTTTGCTTCCTTTGCTTTGCCAATTAACAAGTCCTACATTGCTCAACAATTCTAGCCACATCTCGCTTAAGACTTGGCCAGTAAAATGTGTCTTCCACAAGTGCAATGGTCTTGTCTCTATCGAAATGACCGATAATGCCTCTTGCATGCAATTCCCAAGTGAGAAAATCATGCAACAAGGTCCGAGGAATACAAATTCAAGTACCTTGAACAGATACCCATCTTGAAGTACATATTCTTTGTCACTCCTACATTGATCATTCAATAAGGATGCACAAACTTCCCCGAAGTCTGGGCATGACTCATATTCTTCCATCAACTTTTTAAACCCAATCACCTTAATGTTCATCAAGTGTAATAAGGCTAATTTATGACATAAACCATTTGTGGGCTTATTCTCTACCCCGACTATATTTTTGAGTACAAAAGTGTACTCTTGAAGAAAAACCACCCACTCTACATGTCTTGGGTTAAGCTTCTTCTAAGAGCCGAGGTATCTCAAAGCCTCATGATCGCAAAATTATATGAATTCTTATGGCAATAAATAATGTCTCCAATAACTTAAAGTCTGTACTGGTGCATAGAATTCCTTATCATAGGTGGAATACTTTTGTTTGGCTTCATTAAATTTCTCACTAAAATAGGCCATTGGATGTCTTTCTTGACTCAAAACTCTATCAATTCCGACACTAGATGTGTCACACACCATTTCAAAGACTTTAGAAAAGTCTGGAAGGCGTGTGACAGAAGCTTCAATCATCCTCGAATTAATCTCCTATAAAGCCTTGGATGATGCGTTAGTCCAACGAAATTCCTCTTTCCGAATACAATCCATAATCGAGGTCATCACTACACTAAAGGCACGGATGAACCACCTATAGAAAGTGGCTAAACCATGAAAACTACGAACCTTGTAAATATTCCTAGGCTCTGGCCCCTCTACTAAAATTTTGACCTTTTCAGATCAACGAACATCCCTCCAGCAGATACAACAAAACCTTAGAAGATTACTAGTGAAATCATGAATGCACACTTTGTTAGGTATGTGTATAGTTCTCTTTTCTGAGGAGCTCACACACTCTTCTCAAGTGGTCTAGGTGTGGTTCTTTGTTAAAGTTATAAATCAGGATATCATCAAAATACACAACCAAGAACTCGCCAAATAATGGTTGTAACACCTATGTTATAACCCCCATAAATGTACTTGGAACATTTGAAAATCCAAAGGGCATGATAAGCCACTCATAGAGCTCATCCTTTGCCTTAAAGGCGATTTTCCACTCATCCCCTCTCTGTATGCAAATTTGATGGTTACCACACTTAGATCTATCTTTGAAAAGATAGTGGCATCTGCCATCATATCAAGCATGTCATCTAATCTAGGGATGGGAAACCGATAGCATACCATGATTTTATTGATGACCCTGTTATCCACACACATTTTTCATGAACCATCCTTCTTCGGTGTGAAGAGTGCAGGCATGGCACATGGGCCCATACTCTCTCAAACCAATCCCTTTCGTAATAATTTATCTACTCGCTTCTTCAGTTCAGCATGCTCAGTGGGATTCATTCTATAGTGAGGCATATTAGGTAATGTCGCCCCCAAAACCAGATCTATAAGGTGATGTATGTCACGCATTAGTGGAAGCTCATCTAGTAGATCCTCGAGAAACATATTCTAAAACTCCCTCAAAATTGACTCTACCTCGAGAGGTACTCAATAGTAGACTCAAGAGAAGCCTCTTTCATTACTAAGGCAAAGACCATGGCTTCTTCCTTAATCTTGCTCAAACTGTAGGAATTTTGTCTTATTATCCTTCAACACTCTCTCCCTTTTCCACTTTACCCTTCACTTCAGGCTCTGCCTTTAGTGGGCATGGAACCAAGTTAATCCTCTTGCCCTTGAAATCAAATGTGCACGTGTTGGACCATACATCATTACATCTATATCATACAGCTAGGGCTGACTAAGTATGATGTGGTCCACATCCATCGGCACCACATCGCACCATAAGGTGTCCTTATATGAAGCAAACTCTATGCGGACTTGACACCTATAGGAAACATGTATAGAGAATGTATCTACCCACGCTACTCGATATGGTCGAGGGTGGGAAACTGGTGAGAGCCCTAAGTGCTTAACAATGTTAGCGGAGACTACATTGGTGTAGCTTTGACTATCAATGCTGATCTTGCAATTTTTCTCACCACTTAGCATGTGTTAAAGATAGTAGTTCTATCCCAATCATCCTCGGGCTTTAGTTGGGTGAGAGCACACCTTACACTATCAAGGGTAAGATCAGGGGAAATAGGATAATTGGATGATTCTCCCAAATATGTTGTACACCCCCCTTCGCTCTCTGGATCTTCATCGTTAGGGGAATGGTAGCCAAGGTAGGTTTCATTTTCTAACCTATCATCTTCTTCTTGATCATTAACGTCATCGTCCCGACTATCATAGTCTTCTTCAGTGCCCTCGATAATTAAGTTGGGATTTCTTTTAGTGGAACACTGGTTCGACTTGTGGCCAAATCCTTGGCAATGGAAACACTGGTCTTAGTCACTACATGACTTCTCCCTAACAATCTCCTTACCCTTATTAGACTGAGGAGTAGGTCTGGAATTGTTGGCAGACACACAAGAGGACTGTCCCCTAACTTGAGGCTTACTTGTTAACACACTAGGTCTAGGGTCAAAAGGGCACAGGGCCAAGGGTCTCAAGTATTGCTCTAATTGTTGTACCATCCTATATGCTTCCTCTAGGGCGGTAACACTGTGAGGAACTAGTTCCTTCTGAAATTCTGGTTGAAGTCCCATTCTAAATTTAAATAGAGTAACAAAGGGATCTTCGAGAACATCGCATCTCATCATATACTCATCAAATTGTGAGATGTAAATAGTGACGGACATGCTTTCCTATCTGAGGGACTGCCACTGGTCTAGAAGCTTAGCCCGGATATAGAGGAAGTTATTTCTCTCTTAGTTTCTCCTTCATTTTGTCCCAGTATATAATGGATTCTTCGCACCTTGCTTGAAGTTGGAGCTCCAATGTGGTCCAGTAAAGCTTAGCTTGACCCACCAACTTCATCTTGGCAAATTGGACTCTCCATACTTCAAACATTTTGTACCACTCAAAATAATAGTCCATCTCAAAAATCCAATCTAGGAAGGCTCTAAGGTCTAGATGTCCATCAAAGGTATAGGCCTCTACTCTAACTAACCTTATGACTATGCCATCAAAATCTCTAGGGTCATGGCCAACATCTGGTCGTGTGGGTCTAGCTTCAACTCGCCCCCTAACTCGGTTATCTGCTTGGCCTAGCTCTTGCACTAGCTCTCGCAGATTGGCACTTTCCACGGAACTCATTTCTAGGTCTTGGGGTTTCTACGTTAGATAGCCTGGCGGTGAATTCCCTAGTTATCTAATCTAATTGGGCCTAGAAGTAGTTCATTTGTGAACTCAAATCCTTAATAGCTGGAGCTTGGTCTAAGTCTTCAGCAGCCATCCTAGGGCAGTAATCAGTCCCAAGATGTGTGGGCATGAACTAGGTCCGAACCTAAGGGTATGCAACCTATTAATGCTTGGTTAATTATGATAATGCAATGCTAGAAACAGAAATCAGAATGTAGTATGCAATCCTATAATGCAATATATATAAAACTAAGCTAAACCACCACCTAACCAAACCTGGCTCTAATACCGAATTTGATGGAGGATGCATGTACATTCAGATGCAATTAGAGATCTTAGCAATTACACAGAGCAATATAAATATATAAACTAGAGTCCTACACTCAATCAAGCAATCTTAAGTCCCAATCAGAAAATAAAGGTAATGAAACTAATCTCAACTAGATTTGATGCATGCACTATCAACTTAAGATCAGGAATTAGAAATCAGTAAACAAACAATGTGAGAAAACCATAACAGAATGGTTCTATTTCATAAATGTGTGGCAAAACAGCAATCAGATAATAAGGAATAAAGTGTATAGTAAACAAAGCGCAAAGGGTTTGATAAAAGGGGACTTGCAGGTAGGTCAGAACGGGTTTATATATACAGCCTAACAATGTAGTAATGGAGGCTGTTGTGGGACAGAACAGAGGTTGACTTGATTGTGATCCATGGGCCACAGATTTGCTCAACAAAGTCTTCATAGGGACAGGAAAGGGGTTAAAATATGATTGAAAACAGCAGGAGATTGGGGACTGATTCAAGTCTCAGAGAAGAGGCTGGAATCAGTGTATAACAAAGAGTGAGTCATGTTCAGATTTGAAACAAGGGTAGGGTTTAAACAGGGTTTTGAAATAAAGATTTAGGTACACAGGTTGCTGCCACAGGTAAAGATGAGAAGGTCTTAAAGCTTAACCCAATAAAACAGAGAGAAAACCCAGTCTGGGGTATTTCACGATCATAATCACAGGGTTTTATATTTGGACTAGAGAAAACAGTAAGGTCCCTTCAATCCAAGGTGGCAAAAGGTTAGGAAATATGGGTTCTGAATTCTAGAAAGAAAAAAACAACAAAGGGGAAGGAAGAGAAAACTGCCGCAGGGGATAGCCTAGGGAGAACTTAGGTTTGAATGATGGGAAACAAAAAAGGAGGAGAAGATGGACAAGCTGCAGGTTAGGGGAAGTAATTCTCTTGGGTCTGAAGAAAAAAACAGTGAAGAAATATGTTTCTTGAACTGCCGCAGGCTTAGGTAATGGGGAATTGGGTTTGGGAGATGAGAAAACAGTGGGGAAGGTGATGGAGGTCTGATTTCAGGTTTGGGGTTCAAGAAGCACAATCAAGAAGGTTTCTTGATGGTGGTTCTTCAAGGTCTCTAACGGTGGAAAGCAAAACAGCAAGCAAGAATGAAACAAAGAAGAAAGAAGAAGGAAGAGAGAATTTAATGTTGCAGGGAATTACCAATTCAAAATAGAGATTTTTAGATTCCGCCAAGTTAGACAAACCCTAGGAATCCACCTTAGGGAGTCCACTACTTGGTTTGCTGCACGCACGGGTAGAAGACAAACTCCAAAGAAGAAGAAGAAGAGCTTCAACCGTTGGGTACTAAAGAAGACGACTTTTATTTAATGTTGTATGATAAAACTAAATAGGGTTTATAAGCTTATATAGCCAATGACATCCACGTACAAATCCAAATAGAAAACCAACCATTACTCCCTAATTACACATGACTCCTAATCCAACATTCGCAATTAAAGACTCCTATTATAAACATAGATAAACAATGTTGTTGAAATAAAATCCAAGTCCTAAACACATGGGATCTCACCCTATCCTAAACAACTGAGGATTAAAAAAAATAGGTAGGTAATGTTTAAGAAAAATATAAGATAAACTAAACTAAAGCATAAATGCTGCCTCCAAACAGTCCACATGACCTCCTCAAAATCAGCTCATATGCTCCATGAAATGCTCCACTCGTGAGGCCATATGGGACCCACCCAAGGGGTCTACTCGAACCAAAGAGTGAGGGGTCCTTTCCTCCGATGCAAGTACACTCTAGTGCCACATGTCATGATGTCCTCATCAATTGCTCTTAGAAAGGGTGTTAGATCATGTACTAAACATCGTATGACTAATTTTGTATCTTACAATGCTTTGTCACCCTCTTTTTGTAGTTTCCCTATTTCCTTGTCTTATGTATCTATTCCCTACAATGTATCTGAAGCCCTTTCACAACCTAAACGGAGGATTGCTATGGAGGAAGAGATGAATGCATTGGAAAAGAACCATACATGAGAGTTAGTAGATCTTCCTGAAGGGAAAATAACAATTGGATGTAAGTGGGTATTTACACTGAAGCACAAGTCGGATGGCTTGGTTGATAGATACAAGGCCCATCTAGTTGCTGAAAGGTACACACAAACCCTTAGCATTGACTACCAAAAGACATTTGCCCTAATGGAAAAAATGAATTTTGTTAAGAGTACTGATATCTTTAACTGCAAATCAAGGATGGCCACTACTTTAGTTTGACGTAAAAACTGATTTTCTACATGGAGATCTAAAAGAAGAAGTGTATATGGATGCACCACCAGGTTTTAAAATGCCAAGTGCTCAACGGAAAGTATGTAAGTTGAAGAAAGCTTTGTATAGGCTGAAACAATCACCACGTGTTTGGTTTAAGACATTCAGGATAACCATGGTAAAGACTAGTTATAAACAATGTCAGGCATATCATACACTTTTTGTGAAGAGGCAAGGACAAAGGGGGACAACACTTATAGTGTATGTGGATGATATAGTTGTCACAGGGAATGATGAAACAGAAATTGCAAAACTTCAGGGTAGTTTGGCTAAAGAGTTTAAAATTAAAGATCATATTAGATTTATTAAAGGAATCCATAATGTCTAGATGAAAACCTTGTGCTACACCAATCGAATCAAATCTTCGACTCAAAGATGATAGTGAGAGATTGATGGATGTAGGAAAATATCAGCATCTTGTGGGATGTCTCATATACTTGTCTTTGACAAAACTAGATATTACATATGCGGTGAGTGTGATTATCTAATTAATGCATGTTCCTACTCAAAATCATATAGAAGCAACATATAGAGTTCTAAGCTACTTAAAGAGTTGTCCTAGGAAAGGTGCTCTCTATAAGAGACATGATCATCACAGAGTGGAGATGTACACTAATGCAGACTAGGCTCGTTCTTTGAAAAATCGTAGATCTACTTTTGGCTATTGTTCTTTTGTTTGGGGTAATCTTGTCACATGGCGCAGTAAAAAGAAATTAGTGGTTGCAAGGTCGAGTGCAAAAGCTAAATTTAGATCCATGGCACATAGAATATGTGAATTCGAATGCTGAAAATGTTACTAGCTAAACTTGAGTTTCAAGTGAAAGCACCTCTGATTCTCTTTTGTGATAACAAGGCCGCTATCAACATTGCACATGATCCAGTACAACATGATAGAACCAGTCATGTGGAAATAAATCAGCATTTCATCAAGGATCACCTTAAGTCAGACTACATATAAATGCCTTTCATTCAGACAAAGCATCAAGTTGCAGATGTGTTTACTAAAGAACTTAGTGATGCTCAGTTTTCATGTCTTGCAAACAAGATGGGAATGTTGAATACCTATTCACCAGCTATGCAGCAGCTTTACAGTGGCTTAAGAAAATTTACCTTACTTAATTTCAATTTTTATTTTATGTGTTTTAAGGGTTTATTAGAGGGGAAATTAATGTAATAAAGCTTAGGCCATAGGGAGGGAGTTATTTGCAATTTTTAGAAGTATTTTGCATGTTTTTTATAAGTTGTTTGGAGTTTGTTGGTGCTAGCAATACAGCACATGTATAGGGGTATTTTATAAATCTTTAGGTATTTTATTAATTAGGTCTTCATAATGACCAACCTCCTCTATTGTACGGCGGTATTGAATTAATGAATAATAATTGAAGAAGAGCCATACAGCTGGTGTGTTTCTCCCCAAGACCCTTTCGCGTTAAAGGTGAGTTTCTTTTTCTTTCTCATCTTTTCTTCTTCCACTCCCCTCTCTTCTTTAATCTTCTTCTTTATTTCTTGTTTTCTTGATTTCTTTCTTTAATTTTTACTTTCTTTTAATTTAATTTTACTGTTACGTTTGTCTTTTTTTTCATTTTTTCTTGGTTCTTGATTTCATCTTTCTTCTTGTTCACTTGATTTTTTTTTTTTTTACTTCTATTATTCTCTTGATTCAAGAATTGCATTTTTGGCTTTCTTAAACTAATTTCTTATTTAATTAAATTAAATCCTCTCTTTTCTTTAAATCAAGAAACCCATCTTAAACCAATCCTTTAATCCCTAACCAAGTTCTTAAGCCTAAATTCCCTAATTTATTGATTCTTGAATCCTTAATTAAGTCTCAGTTGTGATTTTCTTTCTATATGACATTTGTAGCTTATCCCTAATTGGTGTGGGGTCCTTTTTAAAAGGGTATCCCACATCAAATTGGTATTAGAGCTAAGTTTTCCAGCTAATTCTTATTCGTGGGGATCCTTTCCACAATATAATCAATTCTTTTGTTTTAAAGTTCTTTCAAAGTGCCAAAATTAATTTAGGGTCTATTTCAGGTTTCTAAATAATTTTAGGGATACCTTAAATTCTTTTAAGGTTTTCCCAAAGAGCTTCAGTGTAAAGACGTCATTCGATTCCCAATGACCCTTGTCCCTTTTGGGGTCCTTTCCAATAATCTTATGTTGCCCCTAAAATCCCTGGGGTCTCTTGAAAGGGTTTTCTAAAGCAATAAATTCTCTGAACAAGCCATAAAACCTTGATTGAGGTCCCAAAGTAATCATGGTCCACATTGTGGCTACGTTATCTGCCATTATGGATGAGCATGTAAAGGAGATTCAAGCCACCAAAGAAGAAGTGGCACAGTTGGCTGCTAGAGTGATAGGTCTTAAGACCAAGATGGATAGCACAGTTGGCTGCTAGAGTGATAGGTCTTAAGGCCAAGATGGATACCTAATTTGAGTAACTCATGTTGGCGATCAAATCTATAGGAAAAGAGCCCACGCAAGTAACAGGTTCATCTAACTCTACACTAGGTTCAAGTAAACAAGTTGAGATTCCCCTTTAGAATGTTTCATTTACTTGGCAACGTGAGGCAATGCCCTCCAGAAAAGAGACAGGACACAGAGTGATGACTCCATGTACCCCCACATCGCCTGAGGTTGATAGATGCATCAGAGTAAATGAGCAAGAGTTCAATGGTAAGCAGGGTGTGGATGTTTTCATTGACTGGAAGCACAAAGTGAAGTCTTTCTTTATGATATATGAGGTCTCTGAAGTGCGTAAACTACAATTTGTGGAGTCTAAGTTGGCTGGGACAGCTAGGATTTGGTGGAGCACATATAAGAAGAGTCATTTCAAGTCTGATAATGGTGAGATTACAACCTGGGGTGAAATGAAAGTTTCCATGAAGAAGAGATTTGCTCCAAGGGCCTACAAACAGAGAGCACACATCTAGATGACAGCTCAAGCAGGGTAGTTCCGAGTGTTGGAGAGTAAACAGCCAATTCCAACATTTTACGACCCAAGCATAGTTTTAAGTATCGACATGACACCATCAAAACTTACATACGTTTCCGTTTCCGTTTCCATGGGCTCCGATACAAAACCAATATGTATTTTTGAAATATGGATTCAATGACACCATCAGTACGTCTCATGGATGCCATGTACTTTATGTCAATAAAATGTTAATTTTTTAAGGGTTTTAATAGAAACCCATTGATACTGTATTGAAACCAAAGAAAACATGTGCCAACCACTACAGAATCCATTGTTCGTCATTTTTTTTTTTTAATTTGACTTGTAGTAATATATATAAATTCAAGGATTCCATTTGATAAAAAACCGTGATTTCACTTTGGATCGAACTCGAAATCGAGAACTTTGATAAATCCCAATTCATAACTCATTTAAGGATAGATTTTTTAAAATTGCATGTTACAACCCGATCTCCACATTCATGGAGTTGAATTTTTTATAAATTAATAATAAAAAAATAGTAAACAACAAAAAAATTGAAAATTAGACAAAATGCACATGGTTAGGTTTGATTAATATATATGATATAAGCATAAAAGATCTATATAATTCTATAATATGATATTCATTTGAAAAAAAGTTAGTAATTTATTTAATTATAAAATAATAAAAACACTAAAAAATGTATAAAAAAATAGTAAATAAGAGAAAACATATAGTTTGTGTTTTCTATTTTCTCCCATGTTTTACAGAAAAGAAGCCTGTAGAGGAGAATGACTTGGAAGAAGAAGTGTGAGCCAGCAAAAGATATGATCTTAGAAGCTAAAGAATTGAGGTAGAGAAGGCTATGGAAAAGGCAGCCAATGGATTAACAAGATTGATACACCCCATGTTCACTTTACAAAGGATGAGTCAAGTGAGGTCCAAGCCGAAACTGAAGAGCACTACTCCATTGCAGCCTGCACCACATGGTAGAGCAGGAATTCTTGGATCCCCACTCAAACTCAATGGGGTTAAGTTCTCCAAAAAGGGGGGAATTGATGTGGTAGCTTTACAGTGGCTTGAGAAAACTTACTCCCTTTGGAAGCCAAAGCCTAGTCTATGGAAAATTGGAGGAGAACGTTCTACTATCCCACTTAATTTTAGTTTTTATTTTATGTTTTTTAGGGGTTTATTAGAGGGGAAATTAATGTAATAAGGCTAGGCTATGGGGAGGTAGTAAACCAAACAATTCCACCATTTTTTAGGGGGTTTTCAGTGTTGGCCGTACAACACATGTCTAGGGGCATTTTAGTTATCTTTTGGGATTTTATTAATTAGGTTTTTATAAAGACAAACCTCCTCTATTGTACGACAGTTTTGAATTAATGAATAATAATTGAAGAAGAGTCATACGGCTGGTGTGTTTCTCCCCAAAACCCTCTCACGTTAAAGGTGAGTTTCTTCTCTATTTTTCTCATCTTTCTTCTCCTTTCTTCTTCCCCTTCCCTCTTTTCTTTAATCTTCTTCTTTACTTCTTGATTTTTTGCTTTAATTTCTATATTCTTTTAATTTAATTTTACTGTTTCCTTTGTCTTCTTTCTCATTCTTTTCTTGGTTCTTGATTTCATCTTTCTTCTTGTTCTCTTGATTTTTTTTTTTCACTTTTATTATTCTCTTGATTCAAGAATTGCATTCTTGGCTTTCTTAAATTAATTTTTAATTGATTAAATTAAATCATTTCTTTTCTTTAAATCAAGAAACCCATCTTAAACCAATCCCTTAATCCCTAACTAAGTTTTGAAGCCTAAATTCCCTAATTTATTGATTCTTGAATCCTTTAATTAAGCCCCAGTTGTGATTTTCTTTCTATATGACATTTGTAGCTTATCCCTATCTCATATATAAATAATATCTAAAGTGTAAAGAGACACTTGACACACACGTTGTCTCCATCACTCCCAAGTGTCAAGTACACACACTCATTTCAACTCTCTCAACTCAGTGAAAGCTTTTATGGAGGGTAGTCCCTCCTATTATCTGTTGGGTAGTGTGAAATAAGCACAATGCTCGCATTTTTAAGAATGCTATGTCTGACCCCAGCAAGTTGCCAGACAAGGCGCTCTCCCTCCTTTTCTCTTGGACTGCTCATGTTCCCCTTTTAAAAACTGTAAGTTTGTTGACTGGATGTTGGGGTGGGATGAATTAGTATTTGCTTAAGGAGACTTGCGCAGTATTTCTCATGCTGCTAACAGCCTTTGTACTTCTTCGCTTTCTCTATTCTCCTAATAAACTTCTTTATTTATCAAAAAAAAAAAATTGTCGTCTATTCTCCCTCCTTATGGATAATTGAACCCAGATAATGAAAATAGGCATTATGAGGTACTTTGTTTTCTAAAGGTAAATCCATCAATAGGAAAAGAAAATAAAAAGAATAACTTCACCAGAAAGGTTAAGCAAGAAGTAAACAAGAGCAAACAAAGCCACCCACACTGCAACAAAAACCTCAACTATGCCACTCTACAAAAATAGGCTCCCATAACCCATCCCACAGAACAACATCAACTTTACCAATAGAAACCCATACACATATTTTTATGGACCATCCCAATAAGACTTTCCTGCCCCCTCCTCTATTGTCAAATATTCTTCTATTCCTTTCCATCAAAATGGACCAGTTGAGAGCCCCAAGCAAAGACTTCAAATAGCTTTATAACCTGCCTCAACGCTCGCTATCCTCCATCCAGAGATTTGACCCTAGAAGTCGGGAAGGAAAACCTAAGAGATACCTAAGCAAAAAAGGAAAAACTACCACATCACAAAGGCAATGAACAAAAAGATGATCCACTGCTTCCTTCCTCTTGATAGCACAGCTCATGTCTATTAGCCATACACCAAACTCTTCTCTATAAATGATCCAAAGTAAGAATTTGTCCAGAATTGCATTCCAAAGAAAGAAGCCCACCTTCGAAGGAATTCTGGCTTGCCAAACTGTTTTTTTTCTTTTTTTTTTTATCGGTAAACGTCAGTGGTTAATTTATTAGTAGGTGAAGACAGGTATTGAACCCAAGTCTGTGGTAATGACACCCACACACTTTACCAACTTAGCAAGCTTGCCAAACTGTATTACAGGGAAGGGGATTTGAAAATCCATAAACATGAGGCACCTCTTGCTTATCAATCTTAATTACTCCCTCAGCTTTACTCCTACTTTTTACAAAAATTGCATTCCATGTATTCTTATTTAGTCCAGTTATCCTAAAACTTCTCAACACGAAAATACCCCTACATAGTTATAACTTGGCATTACTCCGTCTCTAATTTCATCAATCAAAACTATATACATCATGGAACCAATCTCGTATTTGCCTAGCCAACTCATCCATAACTACTGCAAAAGAGATAAAGGCTCAATGCTGACCCTAGTAATAAACCTACTGCAATCGAAAACTTGCTCGTCTCTCCCCCTAGTTGTTCCAACACTAGTTACCATTCCATTATATTAATCCTTGACTGTCAATATATCTACTTTTTTAAGACATTTTTTTTTTCTTTTCCAAATTTAAGCCTACCAAAATATCTGCAGGAACCCTATCAAATGATCTCTCTAAGTCAACAAAGACCACGTGAAAGTCTTTCTTCTTCTCACAAAACTTTGTCATCAATCTCCTCAGGAAATTGTTTCAGTACTCGATATCCCTGGGTTAAAATTGATTTTCTTGTACTTTCATGTCTTAGTCTATGTTTAAGCACTCCCTCTCAAAGTTTCACTGCATGGCTCATAAGTTCAACCCATCTTTATTTTTGTAAATAAGCACAACGATGCGTTTCCTCCATTCATTCGTCATTTTCTTAGTTATAATGATCATGTTGAACATTTTGTTAACCAAGATAAACGACAGTCTCCCCCCATTCATACGACATTTTCTTAGTGCTAATGTCTTCCTTGCCTTCATCTGTAGAGTACCTATGATCTCATGTATTATTGTCACTACTGATTTCCTCTCAACTAACATTTCCCTATGTAATCCTCGTTTGATTATTTCTAAAAATA
Source organism: Platanus orientalis (assembly GCA_025762735.1). Classification (NCBI taxonomy): domain Eukaryota; kingdom Viridiplantae; phylum Streptophyta; class Magnoliopsida; order Proteales; family Platanaceae; genus Platanus; species Platanus orientalis. The sequence goes on along the minus strand of JAOXJP010261870.1, from coordinate 6,652 downwards.
GCTCCTCCACCTTTTTCTACCTCTTTGTCCCCCAACAAGACTCTTCGAACCTTACTCTCAATAAATCTAACATGATTTTTAGGTCTTTATATTTCCTCTGCCTCATTCTAGCATTTCCTCTACCTCATTCTAGCAGGTTTGTATATGTGTCTTAAGATCCTTTTTTTTTTTTGATCCATAAAGAAGATAAAATTTTATTAAAATAGCTAAAGGTCAGCATACAAGAGGCAGCAGAAGAAATACCAGCCGAAGGAAAACACTTTGGCGAACATTAGATGGTCCCATTCAAGAAGCCATTGAAAGTATTTGACATCCCTATATAGTGGCAGGTGGCCAACCCAACCTGCTAACAAAGACAGAAGCTTATCTGGGCTAAGGGGGGAGTCCTCATTTTCGAAAATGCGAGCATTCCTAGCTGTCCAGATATACCACCAAATGATGAATGGCAGAATCTTCCACACCACCATTCCTTGTTGGGACAGCAACTCATTTGGACCCAAGCTCCACATCCACACAAGGACCCGGCACGATCTTGGGATCACCCAAGGCATCCTAAAGCGCCTGAGGAAGAAGGACCAGACTGCATCTGATTTGGAGCAATGCAATAGCAGATGATCTGCTGAGTTAGAATCTTCCTGAAAAAGCTCACATCAGTTAGGCCACTGGAACCCTCTCGATATGAGGATATCGAATGTAGGCACCAGGTTCCAAAACACCAACAACATGAAAAAGCCCACCTTTGTCAGGAGGATAGGAATCCAAATGAGATTCACAGGGAAATCATCACCATCATAGAGAGTCTTACGATCCTTAATCTCTACCTTATGATAACGGTCTTCATACGCTTTAACTTTAGCCTCAATTACTAAATTTTTAGCTTTTTTATTAGTACTTCTATGCCCTTCTAATTTTTTGATGCGGACAACAATGCAAGACTTATGTATTTGTTGTTGACAGTAAACTAACCAACTCTCCCAAAACCTTAAGATGTTAGGAGATACACAAATTAATATACTTCAACACCCCGCCTCAGGAGGAACACTGTTATCTCTTGGGAACACACTTGGGGAGCTAGGCACAAGTCCACACAACACACACTACTACATCCTGGAAAATACTTCCATCGGGATTCAAACTCACGACCAAAACTTGCTCCAATACCATGTTGATAGTAAACTAACCAACTCTCCCAAAACCTTAAAGTGTTAGGAGATACACAAATTAATATACTTCAACATGTGCTGCCCCACAAGAGGGTCAGATTTAAATGCACATGTTATGCGGGGTCATTTAGGATTATTTAGGGGTGGGTAATTTTGTAATAATGCCAATAGTGCCATGGTTAGTTTAGTTTTTTTTTTTGGTTTTTGAGTTGAATCCCGTCACTCACTTTTGACCCACTTTTTCTAAGGTTAAAACTTGACTTTTTGGCTTGATTTTGGTGACATTAGAGAGGTTATTCAATTACCTTTATAGCAAGACTAAGATTGCACAAATCCGAGGTGATTTGGGAAAATTATGACCAAATTACTAGAGGGATATCAGTAAGTGACAAAAATAGAGTTAGAGTCAACATAATGGGCCCCACCTAAGAGTTGGTTGACAGCTTTGGTGTTTCCCGCGTTAAGTAGTTTAAATTTTAGAGAATTTTATGTTTTTAGAAAATCTAGGAATTAGGAAAACTTGTGCAACAAGTTTGCTGATTTTAGTAAGTCTTAGGTTGCAAGTTCAGGATTTTAAAGAACTTTTTAATTTGTGCCCTTTTCAAATTCTTTGAGTAGTAAACCTATTTTCAAATTCTTTGAGTAGTAAACCTATTTAAAGGCACCCCCTCCCTCATATTTTTCAATGAAGATTAAAATTTGTGTGTTATTGGGTGGTCTCCTAAGTGGTCGTGGACCTTCTTCTTCCCAGCAAAATGGTGCTATCATAGTTGTAGGGAAGCTTGGTACAAGGTGGGAAGCTAATTCCAAACCGCTTTCTCAAGTGCGTGCTACATTTGGGAAGAGCAATGAAGCCTTTAGGGAAGCAAATGGAAGCTATTTAGGAAAACAAGTGAGCCTTTAGAGAAGCGAGTAAAAACGTCTAGAGAATCGATTAAGAAGCGATCCAAGAAATGAGTTTGTATTTTATTTCATGTAAATCCTATCTTGTTGGCATTGAATAAAATATTATCTATGAGATTTTGTTTAAAAAAAAAAAAAGAATTAGTATTGATTTTATTGTTTATATTATTTTATTTCGATTTTATATATATATTCAAATCCAATGGTTCTTATACAAAGGTATTTTATAGTCTGACATTAAGATATTAGTTATCTACAAAAAATCTTATGTATGGTAAAATCTAAGGGATGGCTGGCCATACTAACAAGTGGTTTGCATATTGATTTATATGTCATGATTCTTTGTTACTTGTAGAGTATCAATTTTACGTTTTTTAGTACTTTTGGTTGGAGACTTTTTGATATTTACTTCCTACTCATAATCATTTATTCACCTATTATTTTTATTTCATTTCCTAGTTATTTCATAACATTTTTTTCCTAATTGTTTGAAGTTACTTCCAAATTGCACTTTACTTGCTTCCTGATCACTTCCTACCCATTCTACAGATGCTTCTTAATCGTTTTTCGCTTCTTAAAGATTTATTTATTGAACCTCGCTTCCTGCTTCTCGCTTTCTCTACTTGCTCAGGCAACTATGGATGCCATTCCCTAGACTCCCCTATCTCTTTCGTGGGTTGTAGCACCTCTAGTGCACTCATGGGTTCTATCACCCTTTAAGGTATCTCTCTAATCTATTCTCCTTATCTCTTAGTCTCTTCTTCTTTATCTCTCTTTCTCATCTCTTATCTTCTTCTTCTCCCTTAAATTTCAAAGATTCCTTATTATTTCCTAAACCTCCATTAAAGGACCTTTGCAAGTTTCCAAAATTCCATGATTTGACATACCAAATATAATGAAATTTAAACTGTAGAGCATTTGTACACATCAGAATGTACCCTAGAAATTTAAGAATTTTCTGACAAGTTAGAAGGGTATATTTGTAATTTTGGAATTTTCTGCCTAAAATTACATAATTGCCCTTTGGGCCTATTCTTTCCCATCCTAACCTCTTTTCTTAAATTCTATCATCTGATTTTTTGGCCATTTGTGAATTTAAATTCAATTCTTGAATTATTTTACTTCTGCATCCTTTATTTTAAATACTTAAGGCTTTGGGAAATTGTGCAACATCAATTTTGGTATCTTCCCTTGTATCCTGCATCAATTTTCCTCATTCCAAGTCTTTTACCAAGCCTTTTAATAGGACCTCTTAGCTAATGGTTGTTTGAAATTCATTATTCCACCACCAAGTTTCTTTACATAATTGTTCTTTCCCTTTAATAGAACCTCTTAGCTCTTTCACTACTATTTTAATAAAGTGGGCCATTTTATTCTACATGACATTTATTTATTTCTTCTCCAAAATTCCATTTTCCTTTCTTAATCAATTTACCTGTAAATATCACTATTTTTTCTCCTTTTATGGTCCACCAGCTATTCCTTGTGCAATTAATCTCCTTTTTAACTTCCATCTCTTAATACAAACATCTAAAGCCACTAAACAATATTTACGGTCAAGTTCTTTCTTAGGATAATCTTACAGTCCTTACATCTTGACCATTCCTATATGGCTCCTAATTGATCCACTTCCAAAGGTCACAAAACTTTCTTTCCTCTTTTCGAAGTGCCTACTATTGTGGTATCGTATGTCATTGCAAATTATAGGATTAAATCTTCTTTCCCCTTTCTTTTTCCAAATACATGTCATCCATAAACTCCCTTATATCCTCCACTAGGTTTCCGTACATGCTATTTAAGTAACTTCTTATAATTAATCTCCTCCTTAGAAAATCCTTAAAATATTCCATCCATGTTTTCTCAAAAATGTTATTTAATGCTTTCATCTAATCCTAATTGAGGTGCACATGCACCAATTATGTTAAAGCAAGTTTAATTGATATTATTGTATCACCTATTCTTTTAACATCTACAATTTCATCCTTTAGATCTTTATTCACCATTATTCTTATCTGGTTTCTTTAAATGTCTTTATCTTGTGCATGGTTCCAAATTTCAATTTCCATGAACATTTTTACCAAGGGTGTTATAAAAATTTTGGGGAAATTTCGATGTTTCATTTCGAAATATTGGAAAATTTATAGAAAATTTTGATATATTAATTAATAATGTTTATATATATATATATATTAAGTAATAAAATATTATTATTTTTGCATTAGCCTAAAATGAATTTTAGTAATGTATTAAGTGTTTTATTCTTGGTAAATAATGTATTAAGTTATTTACTAAGGGTACTAAATACTTTAAGTTATTATTTAATACAGTTACAAAGGTATTATGTTTTTAATTTATATAGTCCTTAATGTATCTAGTTATTAATTGATATAGTTATTAAGGTATAAAGTTATTAAATAATAGAGTAATAGAGGGTGTTTCTGTAATTACAACCATAACCCTATCCCACCCACCGTAATAAAAGAAAGCCCTAATGGGCTGTTCGATACTGAGAGGCGAGAGATGTGGAGAGGGAGTGCAAGAGAGAAAGGGTTGGTGTTGGGTCTGGCTTTGGCTCTGGCGACGGTGATGAGAGGCGACATCCAGCGGTGATACGTGTAAGTCTTTTTTCCTTTTCCTCTTCTCAGTTTCTTCTTTCTTCCTCTTTTTCTTCTTCTTTTTCTGTATCTTCTTCCTTGTTATTTGCGACCTAGATCTTTCTTTATACGATATTTCCATAAATTTCGAGAAATATCATTATTTCGGGTGAAATTTTCACGAAATTTGGGAAAAATTAGATTCCTCATGATTTTCATTTCAACCCTTCAATTTTTTCCGAAATTAAATTTCATCGAAATTTGGAACCATGATGTAATAGATGATATGAGCATTGTAAGCAGTCTTTTGAATTATTGAATGAAAATTTTCCATTTGGCTTTTGAATTTCTTTGAGAACTTTTGGGATAGATTAGCCCCTTGCTCAAGGTTCCCCTTAGTTTCCCAATTCCCATTAAGAAATTGATGCTTCGATGGTGGTTGAACTTCTTTTCTACACCATATTCTATCTGCATAATGGGGGTTGAATTTTTCATTTTTTACTTGACAACTAAAAAGATACATGGAGGTTGTGAACTATGACCTTGCCTTGCATGTATTATCTCTTTGTTGCAATCACATTTGGAATATTCAACTTGGGATGAGTACTATTCCTCTTCCTCATCATTTTTACTTTACATTGTTTTTAATCTTTTGCTTCCACAATTTTTATGCGTATTAAAACTGCTCAGATAATAACAAACTATTTCTGTGGTTCCCAAAATATACTTCGTTTAATCATTGGAATTGAATCATGCAGTGGCTTGTCGAGTACAATGCAGCATTAGCATCTATTTGCTTCATGATTCTGCTTGGATTTGTCGATGATGTCCTTGATGTCCCCTGGAGAGTGTGAGTTCTTGGGTTCTCTAATGATTGTGTGAATTTGATATGGTTGTTCCCCTTTGGAAGAGTTGTTTTGTTTTCTTCTAAGCATCCCAAACCCCAACTTCTATATATGTAACAGATCCTTATGTGCTGTTATGTAATTGTGAAGAACAGGAAATTGCTATTGCCTTCAGTTGCAGCACTTCCCCTACTGATGGCATATGCTGGACATACAACTATACTTATACCAAAGCCTCTTATTCCATATGTTGGGCTCGAGGTTTTGGATCTGGGTTAGTCGTTTCTCATACTGTGTTTTTGGAGATGCTGAAACAAAGTATATATATGATCAGACTGAATTTTATTTTCCATGCTTTTTCTTTAGAGTTGATTCAACTTCCATGAATTTTATGTTCTGTTGTTTCTTGTAAATTTTTTCGAGGTCATCACCCTGTGTCGGTCCTGTAATTACGGGGTGCTGGGAGGGTTGGACGGGATACAGACCTAACCTTTGGCATTTTTTGCACAAAGTGGCTGCTCACCGGATTTTTCTTGTAAATTGTTAAACCGTAATATAAAATTCATAAACCAGTTACATTTTCTTCCTTTTTCCCATAGGAACGAATACTTGGGTAATCATGTACTTCTAATCTTCCTATGGGTAGTCATACTTCATATATTCTTAATTTTAAATGATGTTAGCAATGGATTATGTAAGGATTTTTTTATTATTGGCAGTGAGATTCATGGTTCAAAATTTCAGCGAAATTTCTCAAAATTTCCCCACTTCAAGGGGTAGTGTAATGAAATACAAGGGGAATACAAAAATTCCAATTTTTTTTCGAAATATCACCGAAACTATGTCGATATTAGTGGAACATTGACGAAATTTTGGCAAAGTTTTGTTGATATCAATACTTTCAGACAGGATTTATTATGCATGAGCTATACCCATCTTAAATCTGTTGTTTGCTATAATTTTTGATTTGTTGATTCTAGACCAAAAATAATAACTCCACTTAAAACCTTTCTAGTAACAATAGTTTATAAAATAATTAAAATGATTTCTTTTTAAAAATGATAAAACATATATTTATATAATTGATATTTTTTTGAGTATGTATGTGCTACAAAAATTATTTTATAACCTTTTTATATAAAGTTTG
>JAOXJP010261859.1:0-19822 GCA_025762735.1 Platanus orientalis | reverse complement strand
GTATTTTTTTTCCTGGTTTCTTGGGAGGAATTAGGATAATTTAAGGCTGTGTTTGATTGATTTTGATGGCATTTATTCAATCTTTTATTAGATCAATCTGTTCTTGGGGTTGAAATCGCTTGTCTTTCTGGGATTTTGCCGCTGGTTGTGCAGTATTGGTATCTACTGTGGAACATCAGTTACTCTGGCGTTTTCTATTTGGTGGCGGAATCGTGTGTTCTGAAACGGATGGAGATGGATTTGGTATCTATCTGCAAGGTAACTTTGTTATTTTGTTTTGTTTTATTTCTTATTTTTCATATTATTTACTATTATCTTTTGTGATCAGAAATTAAAGTAGGATTGTTCTTATCGCCAGACTTGACTTATTGAGATTTGCCTTACTTTTTATGCTGATTTTATTTATTTTATTTGTTACTTTAGAACTTTGAAACAATGTGACCGTTGCAGTGTGTTTTCTTCGTCTCACGAGGGAATCACAGTTTTATCAGTCATAAGGTTTAGTTTAAATCACTTGTAAAAATTGAAGGTTGTCAAGACGTTATAGGGTAAGTTTGACGTTTGTGAACTTTTGGAGCTGTAAGTTTAAATCACTTGCTTGTTATTTATTTATCGTTGAAGTTTGAGTCAAACTTGGACGTTGGCATTGGGCATCTTAATTCACCTAGAATTCCTCCAAGACTTATCCAATGCGTTGTAGACGAGTCTAGTGGGAGTTAGAGATCTAAGCGAGTTAAAAATCCTCCTACAAAGCTTCTATAAATAAGGATCTTTCCAAAAAACGAGATTGCACTTTTGGAAAATTTCTGTGGGAGTTTCATCCTCTCTCTTGCTCTCTTCTCTCTTTTTCTGTAAGGGTTTTTGGTGTGGAAATCTTCTATCACTCTTGTAGTATTGTTGTTGTGACAAACATTGGTGTTCTGCTCAAAAAAATCAATCTTATTCGTTTCCGTGTAAGTGGTTCAATTTCTTCCACAAATTGTCTCTGGGATGTGCACAATCTATCCATCTCCTTTTGTGTATTTTTTTATATTTATTTATTTGTTTATTATTATTATTTCTTGGTATTGGATTCAGCTTGATTTTAGGGACTGCTCTGATACCCTTTCAACTATTTGGTGTGCGTAAAGCCCATTATTAATCAATTTTTTATCTGACTTGCCGCTGGTTAAGTCTTCCATCCCATGTTATCAGCATGGGGATGTTAAGGTACTTTCCATAAAAAAAGGTGATATAAAGCCTTAAAAAGCTGTTTCCAATTATTTTTGAGCCAGGCAAACAAAGATTACTTATGCTGATAGTCTAACATGTTTTTGGATGATGACTCAGCATCCTCAATGTAGGACTAGTTATTAATTCTATGTTATCATTCATTAATGCTGTGTTTGTTGAGGTGCCTGTGTCTAGGACAAGGGGCATCCTAAATATTAAATTCTTTTCGTATGGATGGAGAATTTTTGGGGGGGACAGGAACCTTGAAAGTGAAAAATTTCATGGAGTTAGTTGCTTTGTTGTGCAGTTCATTGCTTTTATGGGATATGAAATTTTGACTTGTTTGCATGTGATGTGTATTGAGAAATATGCTCTGGATATTGTTATTTTGCAAGAAAATAAACAAGAGCAGACGCATAGTAGGCCGATAAGGAGCACGTTAGGGAGAGTTTTATCTGAGTGGTGTGCAATTTTGGCAATTGGAATTGCTGGCGGAATTTTAATGGCATGGAATCTGATTTTGGTATGTAAAATGGATGAGACTATAAGTACTTTTTTGGTCTCAATTCAATTGATAGATCTAGCATTGGGGGTTGAATGGCTGTTCTTTGGTGTATATGGGCCTTTGGTTGCTTATAATTGAATGGAGTTTTGGGGGGAAATTTCAGTGGTAAAGGAAAGATAGAATGGGCCTTGGGTGGTAGGTGGTGATTTATATGTTATTAGATTTGCACATCAGAAAAGTATTGGGAGTCGTATCACTAGAAGTATGTGCTGGTTTAATGAGTTTGTTTGAAGTGTTGACCTTCGTGACTGCCCGTTATCCAATGCTAAGTATACTTGGACGAGTGGGACAAGAGGTGCATATCCTTTGTAGGTTGGATAGATTCTTGGTGGCAGGAGAGTGGGAGGCTTTTTCTTAGTTGATTCCTGATCATTGGTCAATTTTACTCAATACCGCAAGGGTTAGCTGTGGACCTAAACTGTTTAGATTTGAAAATATGTGGATGGCACATCCGGATTTTAAGAAGTTGATTGAAAAGTGGTGGAATGAGTGTGATGATGGGGGATGGAAAAGGCTTTGGTTTTATGCAAAAACTTCAATTAGTAAAAAGTAGATTAAAAGATTGGAACAAGAACACTTTCAGCTGTCTCCACGAGAATAACAATAAAATTTCGAATGATGTTCAATATATTGATAGGAGAATTGAGGGGGATAATGGCCTATCTTTCTAAATGGAGGATATGAGGAAGTCTCTTGTGTGGAGATGGAGAAGATCCTTAAATATGAGGAAATATATTGGTGTCAAAAATCAAAATTTAGATGGATGAAAGAAGGTGATGGAAACACAAAGTTCAACCATTAGGTGGCTAATGGTCGAAGAAGAAAAAAAATGATTTCTAGACTACTTGTGAATGGGGGTGAGGTGGAAAATTTTGAGGAAATATCAAATGAAGCAATCCAATTTTTTTGAAAGTTGTACTCTAAATAGAATGTGGATAGACCAGTTATTGATAACCTTTTTGATACTTAGTTGGAAAGGGAAACGAAAGATGGCTGAGGGGTGATAGGGGTAAGTTATTTCTAAATGCTTTGATGATGAGTATTATATGGGGTATTTGGAAAGGGAGGAATAGAAGGATTTTTGAAGGCAAGAGCAAGGAGGTATGCATAGTGATTGATTCCATTATTAGTGAGGTGGGTTCGTGGTTATTGGTTAAGGAGGAGTTCAAGGAATTTTCTATGAATGCTTGCTTGAATGATTGAGTGTCTTGCTTATATATGACTTCTAGCATTGATCATAGCGGGATGGGTGTTTGGCTTCCTCCTTGTGGGAAAGTGAAGGTTAATCTTGATGGTGCGTCTTTCGGAAACCTGAGGCCGGCTGGCTATGGGTGTGTGATGAGGGACTCTCATGGGGCGATTGTTCTTGTAAAGGGCGGTCCCTTGAGATGGGGGATGCTATCCAAGCTGATAAGGTTGGGTCTTCTTGAAGGTATGAGAATGATTAAGGTGAAAGGCATTTCTAATTGTATTGTTGAAGGGGACTCCAAAGTGGTCATTTCATGGGGGAAAGGTGAATGTGGGGGTTTTTGTCACCTTCATCATTTTACATGTGAGATTAAAGCTATTGCGAGAGAGCTTCAGGTTGAAATTGTTCACACCCCAATGGAGCTAAATTCTTTAGTTGATAAGGTTACAAAGTGGATTGTCTCACAGGACTGTGGGTCTGTTGGGGACTATTTGCCGGATTGTTAGTTTGGTTTGTCTTTTGTTGAGGGGTGGTTAGTGACATGCTAGCCTTCTTTGTTTTGCTTTTGGGTTGTATTGAGCTGTTATTTTCTTGATGTTGTTATTTTGCTCTTTTTAATAAATTGCATTATTAATTAAAAAAAAAAATTATGTGTGAGCTGCAGGGGTATTTCAGTCCCTTTATATATATAATATTTATACATGCACATACATACATAAAAGAGGGGGAGGCATCATTAGAGACCCTAATGACAGCCTCTCTTCCTCCTCTCTTTCTCCTCTCTTTCATCAACTTCTCTTCTCATCTCTTTCTTCTTTCTTATCTCTAGTTTTCTCTATTGTTATTTAATGTTTTTATGATTAGTTGCAGTTTTACATCAACATCTATGGGAGTTCCCTAACACCTTTAGAGATCTTCTTGTCAGATGGTGGATCTAAGAGTTGGTTGGGATTTCTAAGGTGATTTGGCAGTTCCTTCCTAGGGTTATCTGTTGGGCGGTGTGGAAGGAGATGAATAATCGTATCTTTGAGAACAATTTCTCTTCCATTGATCGTATCCACGTTTGGGTCTATGAGTCCCTCTTTGATTGGGCTTCCATCTCTAAGGAGTTTGATGAGGCTGATTGGGTTAATGTGTGGCATGGAATTGTGTAATTTTTTGTTACTGTTTTTTTGCTTTTGCTTTGTTGCCTCTCTTTTATTCACTTTCTTGGTGATTTGTTTCCTTTTTCTTCCTTTCTCGAATAAATTGGTATGTCTTTAAAAAAAAAAAAAGAGATTGCGAGATGGGGTGTAGGATTAACGGAAAAATTTATAGGAGATTATTTGCCCGATTGCTGATATGATGTAGTTTTTTGATTGTATATTCTTTTTTTCTTTGTAAAGCCTTTTCCTTTTCCTTTTCCTTTTTTTTTTGCAATAAAATTATGGTTATCCATAAAAAAAAATGTAAGCTTATTGTCTTGCATGCAACTGGCTGATAAAATTGTTGCAGCCTTGATACAATGCTGAAAAAGTTAGTTGATTTCACACTTTCTCAGTTCATTCAACTTGGTCTAGTCATGGGGCAGACCAATTTGCATACTGACTCTTGTCATGGAAATCAGTCATTTTCAAAATTTGGGGTCAAATTGACATGTTTTTTACCATCATTCTTGGACTAATTATTCAATTACTTTTTAATTTACCTAATCAAACAGTTTCACTCTTTTCACTTAATAAGCACCATTCAGGCCATAAATCCTTGTTTTATGTTTTCTCCTGGGATATTCTTCAATCAACTATTGTAGTGATCCTGATAGAGAACTTAGATGTTAATGTGACTCTTGGTTTACCTCAATTAGGAGGGCCAGGGATATTATAGTAAATGCCATTTTATTGCAGATGCTTTAATTTTATTTTTTTAAAACAATCATTAAAAGAGTCTTTTTTTTGTGTGTGTGTGTGTTGAACAGTCTAATTTCTATGTGTTAGGATAGTCTAATTTCTATGTTTTAAGCTTATATGTTCACAGTGTTTTCAGAATCAACCTACTCGACGAGCTGTGAAAGGGGCGGGCTCATGAATAAACTAATTTGATTAACTGTCACTGTCAAATGTGAGGTTAAAATTAAATTTGTTTAAAATTTATGGAAAAATTATGGAAAAGTGAAAAAACTCAAGAAGAGAGCCCAAATGCACAAACTAGGGTTGAAGCTGAATACCGTCTTTCTGTTTTGCTGGATTTAGTCATTGGGTGTCGATTTTTTGAGACTTTGCACTTATTATCATGAAAAAAAATGCCCTAATGTGTTGTAACAAGGTAATATATTATAAGAGACGGTTTTAGTGGTTTCAACGGATAGGGAGTTCACATGAACATGGTTTGCAATTCTGATTTAGGGTGAAATTTTGATTCTTCGAAAGATGTGACATTTGGTTGGAAGTTTTGAAATGTGTGAAGTTTATTTGGTTTGAGGGTTTTACTTGGAGTCCATGGAAATTTCCTGTGAATTTTTAATAGATGTTGAGAATACATAGTATCACAACTCAGTATTTAAAATACCATAGTGAACAATTATTCGTAACAAGTTAATGTCGCATACTTGTAGGCCCAAGCAGAGATCCATGAAACCATGGTTCTAGTAGTTTTGGTAGTTGCTTTGTTAGGACCTTTTCGTTATTATGTTTTCTAGAACTTCAATATTATTTGGTTTGATTTATTCAGTTTCAAAGTTGATTTGTCAGTTTTCTCTAATGAGTCGTTAAATTTCTTGAGTCAAAGTTACAAGCCCATCTCCCCCTTTTTTCTTGATCTTGAGGTGACTCAATGAGGTCCTAGGTTGATTCCTCTCTCAAGCATAGAGAGTTGAGTCATGTTAATGACTCAAAGGAGGTGTGATTTCTTGGAAGGATTTTGTGGAGCTCTGTTATGGATCAACTTCCTTTTCAGTTCTAATTAATAACTCACCGGCTGGCCACTTTAGAAGTGCTAGGGGCCTCTGACAAGGGGACCCGCTTTCTTTCCGTTTTTGGCGATTTCCGAAGCTTTTGATGGTTCTTTAAGGAGAGCTATATAATGAGGTCTCCTAGAAGACTTGTCCAGCGGAATTGGTCCTGTTGTTTCTCACCTATAATTTGCTGATGGCACTGTTATTTTTTGTAAGGATTTGAAGATCCAAATCAGAATGTTGAGGTGCTTTGATGCTATTTAAGGATTAAGAGTTAGTTTCTCTTGAGAGTGTGTTTTTTGGGGCAGGATTTGCATCAGGTCTAAAGCTGGCATAAAAAGCCACTCAAGCCATTTAAACGTGAATCCTGGAAATTCGTTATTTCAAGTGGAATGGTCAAACAAGAGTCATGTAGCCGACCCCAAATAGTTGGGATAAGGCTGTTTGTTGTTGTTGTATTCTTGTATCTTGGTCTGCTAATGGGAGCCTTGTTTAAAGGGAAGGAAATTTGGAATACTGTTCTGGAAATAGTCAAAGGTGGTTATCATGGTCGAAGGGGGGTTAAGATCACTCTCATTAAGTCCGTGCTGTCTTGCCACCCAACATATTTTCTATCCCTATTTGTTATTTCTGTCTTTGTGGCCAAAGCCATTAAGATAATGCAAGGGGATTTCTTGTGGCAAGGATGGAAAGAGTTTGAGAAGTTCCATTTGGTTGAGTGGGATGTGGTGTGTGAGCCAAAAAGAGGAGTGGGGTGGGAATTTGGAGGATTGGGTTGACAAATAAGGCTTTTCTTTTTAAATGGTCGTGTTTGGATAGAAAGAGATCAGTTTATGGAGGCATATCATCACTGCAAAATATTGTTTGCTTAAAGATTGAGAATTCAATCATTTGTTATTGGTCCACGGGAGTAGCTGCTGGAAAGGAACCTTGGCTCTCAGTAATATGTTTGGGGTAGGCATTCATATCGAGGTGAGACATGGGGCTAAAAACTCACTTTTGGGAGGATAGTTAGGGTGTTCTATTTATCCTCCTCCGGTATTTGTTGAAGTGGACATAAAAAAAGAAGCAATGGTGGCTGATTATATATCATCCTTGGGGGGTGGGGGGGAGCTGGTGGTTTCTCATCTTTAGGAGAGATTTGAATGATTGAAAGATCGACTCTCTAGTTTTGTTACTTGGGGTGATAATAGGTAGGATTCAATTTGATGAGAATAATGTTGATAGAATGAGTTGGTGTAAAGATCCCTTCGGAATTTTCTCAGCTAAATCTTGCTATGATCTTTTCGAAGGTCAAGGACCTTGTCTTGGAGGTGGAGATTTTCCTTGGAAAGGTGTCTGGGCCTCCATAATCCTTTGCAGTTCTGTATTTCGGCCATTATCAGATTGAGCATCCTAATGATTGATTATCTACGAAGAAGAGGCCTCTTCCTTTCAAACGTGTGTTTTCTTTGCCTTAAGGAGGAGGAGAAGGTGGCTCATCTCGTGCTGCACTGTTCTTTTCCCTCTGAGGTATGGTCTTCTATGATGGATATCCTTGGCGTTTCATGGTATGATACCTACCTATAGATCTAAAGTCTTTGCTTGCTGATTTGAGGATATCGAGGATTATTTTTTTGAGATAGCGGGTTTGAGTAGTAAAGTTAAGGTTCTTTGGAGATCAATTGCTGCTTTGGTTTGTTTGTCATTATGAACAAAGATTTTTATGATTGTTCTATGGAAGATTTGAGTGTTGGGGCATTATTGTAGGGAGTGATCTAACTATGTAAGAAGTTGATCGTGGCTGTTTTTTTTAGGCTTTTCGGGACTCTATGGTATCTGTACTGGGTCCTTTTTTGGACTCTCATTGTATGGTTCTCTTTTTTGTATATGTATGGAGTTTCTTCAACCCCTATTTATGGAATACACTTTCTTTTCTTGTAGATAAATATTTATCGAAAAAAATGATATGTAAAAAATTGTTAGATTATTGGGTCAATTTTGGCGGTGAAATAAGACCCTAAATTCGGCCAAGCCGGGCTACATCTGTTTATAAAATTTATCGCAAAAAATGACATGCAAAAATTGTTAATTTTTTGGGCCACAATTTTCTCTACCATGAATGAGCTTCTTACTGAATAGAGTTATGTATTATTTTATCTGGCATGCCTTTATTTTATTGTGAATACAATTTGAAGTTCAAAATATAGGGTTTGAACATTTTAGCATACCTTGGAGCTTTGGTGCTAAATTAATTGTTGAGAGAAGATCCGGAAGGCTCACTAGAAGAAAATATTCAAATAGAGCAAAGAAGTAGAAAATAAGTTAAGATTATTTACCTTAAAACGACTTCTGTATGTGCATGGATGGTATTACTTTCCTTTTTTGAAATCTTTCTTCTTGTCTTAGTGCAATTCTAGATTTCACATCATTTACCAATTACTCTTCAATATCTCATTTTGAGTTTACTCCTCATTATCTCATTTTGAGAATGGTTGCAGGGATGTATCATGTATGTACTTGTGAGCTGATTAAACAAATCTTTTCTTTCTTTCTTTCCTTCTTCTTTTTTTTTTTTTTGGGATACAAATCTCGTTGGTATGCACTTACACAAACTATTTCTATTGTTGTGCTTGTTTTGCAGGCCCAATTGGATCTTTTTCGAATAAAAGAGCTTAAGGATGTCCTTACTCAGCTAGGTCTTTCAAAGCAAGGAAAAAAGCAGGTATTCTTGCTAAAATACATCTTATGTTGCTCTGTTTCGTATTTGGAGCCTGTGGCTTTTCTTTGAAAAATTTGTACTTTTTCACATGGCCTTCTTGGTACTCATTGTCTTATTCACTCCTATGAATTGTTAAAGAGCTCTGTAGCAATGGATCACTGCCACATAGGGAACTTGAAATGGTTACCTGAGGTCCTGAAATGTTAGCTTTCAGTTTACTGTTGCTGCCACAATAAACTTCACTTGTGCAACAGACAAGATGATTGACAGGTCCCCAGGTGGCTGCCTGTGTTTGTAGACATTTCAAATCTACGCAAATGCGTGGTTGTGGTGCTATATATCTAGGGCCTTTTTGGATGTACTACATTAATCTGTTGACATTATTTTTCGTTTGCTTTAACCATATTTTTGACATCCTTGTGTGCCCCAATTAATGATCTACTGAAGCCATAAAAATTCGGGATCAAGATTGGCTTTGTCTGATTTCGATCTGAGATCAGGCTGGATTGGATGATCTGGGGTTAAAAAATATCCAAAAAAGTTAAAAGAATTAGAAAACTAATATGAGTACATTTGACTCCCAACATTTGCAATCTATTGTAATAGGTAGGAAATGGAAAGATCATACTTTCATATCTTAAGCTTGTCACCATGTTCACCATGAACGGAATGGTGGTTTGGGAAGTTCTTATCTACATCTCTGTAGTAATCATGATATGGTGATGGCTCTATACTCGTCAGCTATAGCGTTGGACATTTGCAAATAGCTTGAGTCTTTATACGTAGAGAGCCCCATATCTCTCCAGGTTGTTGGTAAGATGAATAAGACTGATTGTTGCCCCCATACCTGAGGTACCTTCCAAGCTATGGATATCTGTATCAATGTGGACCTGTTTTTCTGTGGTCATAGCTGCCAACCCATATGATTGCTCGTAGTTATAGTTAGAGTCACTCGTACTAGTTAATCGCATTCGGTCTTCATCGCCCTTGGTTATGGATCCATGGTATGCATTGGATGTTGATGAAGGATCTCTATACCTGTAACTTTGCCAGTACCCTTACTTTAATCCATATCCATGCTCTGTACCATAAAATATCGGGTGCCATTGGGTTGCTGAGTCTGGAATTGGGGTTGATTGGTCTTCCTAGTTGGTCAAGCCCTAGCACCCTGGTCACTGTACTGCATCAATATGTGAGGGTTGTCATACTTTGTCAATCTGCAAGGTATATAAAATCCAGCTCCATTAGCTGCCCACCATCACTACCACCACCATCACCATCATCATCCTCACCACCCGTCCTTGCTCTTAAACTTGGAACACCACTCCATCACATGGTTCAAGAACTTGGGATCAGGATTGGTATCCCATTTCGGATTGCTCCTGGCAAAGGATCGTTGCCTTAGATTGGCCGATCTGGATTTGATTTGACTGACCGAGGCCAATCCAACCAATCCACCAAAGTGATCTTGATCTTGATTCTGATTCTATCTGGTTTATCCGCCTGATCTGATCCAATCTGACCGAACCAGGCAATCTGGAAATTTGACCCTTGAACTTGGAGCTCATCTGATCCCAAACAGGATCGTTAGAGTTTTAAAATTATGCCCTCTCAACCTTAGCATCACCTATTTGTTTGTCTACAGAATATAAATTTGTGTGCATCTCGCTTTTAAATTTTGTCATTGTCATGATCTTCGTCACGCATACCACCCAATTCAATATCTTTGTCTTGGAGTTCGTATTTGTGCCATCCATTTTCTTGCACATCGTGTACTAGGAGGAGATGCTGGATGCTGTTCTTGAGGTTTTGTGAGGGGAAGGGTAAGGAGGTGATGCAACACAAACCTGAATCGAGTGAGGAAGATGAAGAACTCGACTAGAGATATGGCGTTGAGAAGTGAAATGGGGAGGACAATGGCGGAGGAGGGGGGTCGGGAGGGGAGTGCAGTAGCGCCAGGTTGTTGGCGGGTGCCCAAGGGAGGGACATATGCACTGTCAGAGATGTGGGCAGGGCCAAGGAAGCTACTGATAGGGAGTATGACGGTGAATGGGAGGAGAGGGGATGAAGGGGGACTACACCACTGAAAATTTGATGCTGGAGTATGAAGGAGCGAGTGACAGAATCCAAGGGTTTGCTGAGGAGAGCCTTATCAGCCTTATCATTGACGTCGACCCACTGCTGATGATCCCACCTCTGGCTTATTCTGACTGGATGCAAAAGAAAGTGGCTGAAGTGAAGCGTAGGTTGGGTTACTCCAAGGATATGGAGTAGCATGTTGAAATTTTTTTCTGGGAAATGGAACGTAGGAGTTGGAGCCCGAACAGTCAAAGGGCCATGAGGAGGAAATCGGGTGGGGGAAAGTGGAAAAAGGAGTTAAAGAACTTGCAATCTGATGTAATCTACGATAGAGAAGAACGGGGGAGAAACAGGAGGAAGGGCAGAAGGGGAAGGCACAGTTTTGAGTCTCAAGATGAAGATAAATTTACGCTCTTGGAATACTAGGAGGATAGGGAGGGAGGAAAGAGGTGGGGGTCAAGGATTTGGTGAAAAGATGGAAGGTGGACATGTTTGCCTCTACTGGAAACAAAAGTTCTGGACATTGACAGGAAAATGATGTTGGATTTGTGGGGAAGGGGGAGTTTTGATTTTGTTCATAAACCGGCTGCTGGTCAAGCTGGGGGAATTCTTGTAGCTTGGAATAAAACAGTTCTGGAGGTTGTTGATTCGGTAATTGGGGATTTTTTGGTGTCAATGAAGTGTAGGAATAAGGTGGATGACGGGGTTTGGGCTTTTTCGGGTGTATACGGTCCGTGTGACCATGAGCTATTCGGTTGTTTTAGGGATGAGCTTGGTAGGGTTTGGAATGGATGGATGGTTCCTTAGTGTGCAGGTGGGGATTTTAATGCTGTTAGATATCCCGAGGCGAGATTGGGAGCAACCAGGATGTCTAGACATATGAGGGACATCAATAACTTCATTTAGGAGCTTGGCCTGGTAGATTTGCGTCTTCGGGGGGCCTCATTTACTTGGACAAACAATCAAAGCATGAAGGTTAGCAGTCGTCTGGATCGATTCTTATTTACGGCTGATTGGTTGGACTTAGCACCTATGTTCATTCAGGCGGCTCTTCCTAGTCCGGTTTCTGACCACATCTCGATCCTTCTTCAACTTTCTTTCTTTTGCGGCCTTTTCGGTTCGAGCTTATGTGGTTGGAAGCCTCGGGGTTTGTTGAGAAGGTTAAATTGTGGTGGAAGGAGTGTGTGGTGGAGGGATCAGCTAGCTTCTTGGTTGCGCAGAAGTTAAAGCACCTAAAGGAGAAGATTGTGAAGTAGAAGAAAGAAGAGTTTGGGGAGATTGAGTCCAGAAAGTTCTCATGTTTGTAAAAGATCGAGGCTTTAAAGCGGAAATATATGGAGGGGGGTTTGGAGGAGGATGAGATGGCAGAATTAGCGAGTGTTGAACAAGAATATCTTAGGACTCTGCGTATGGAGGAGATCTCTTGGCGTCAGAAATCTAGGGTGGCATGGCTTAAGGAGGGGGATAAGAACACCAAATTCTTTCACAAGATGGCAAATTGGAGAGGGGTCTTGAATTTGATGAATCATCTCAAAATGGATGGGGAATTGGTCTATGACCAAGAGCAGATTTGGGAAGCGGCAGATCAGTTTTATACTAATCTGTATACTGACCCTTTTACATCCCGACCAATGCTAGAAGGGGTGGGTTTTGATCGTATTGAAGAGGAAATGAGCAAGAGGCTGGAGAGGCCCTTTTCCAGGGAGGAGTTTTGGACGACGCTTACTTCTATGGAAGAGGACAAGGCCCCGGGACCTGATGGGTTCCTGATTAAATTTCTTTTGGCTTGTTGGGATGTGGTAGGGGAGGATGTGTTTACTGTGTTCTCAAAATTTCATTCAAAAGGATAAATGGTGTAAAAGCTTGAGCGTGATGTTTATCACTCTCATTCCTAAGAAGAAAGGGGCGGCTAAGTTAAAAGATTTTAGGTCAATCAGTTTGGTGGGGTGCATTTACAAGTTACTGGCTAAAACCCTAGCTATTAGGCTCAAGGACGCTTTGGTGGATGTTATTTCTGACTCTCAGCACGCTTTCCTTCCAGGTAGACAGATGACAGACTGTGTACTAATGGCAAATGAAAATATTGATGCTTTGGTCAAAGCAAAGTGGGAGGGGCCGTCTGTAAAGTGGACATGGAGAAGGCGTATGATCATGTCAATTGGGGCTATGTTGATTGGGTTTTGGATCAAACGGGCTTTGGGTTGAAGTGGAGGAACTGGATGAAGATCTTCTTGTCATCTCCTTCATTCTCAGTCATGGTGAATGTATCACCCAAAGGTTTTTCAAAGGCAGTAGGGGTATTTGTCAGGGTGACCCGTTATCTCATATATTTATCTTGGTGGTGGATCTATTGGGTAGAATGATGGCCAAAACTACTTTGGTGGGGCTGATCCAAAGGTTTCCTTTGAGGAGTGGCATGTCGGTTCCGTTTATCCAGTTTGTGGATGATTCTCTCTTCATGGAGAAGGCGGATTGGAAGGATTGCAAAATCTGAGATACAAGTTGTTGATCAGAGAAATTGCAACAGGTTTAAAGGTAAATTGGAGCAAATCCATTCTAAGCCTGGTGGGGAACATTCCTAATATTAGGAGTCTGACTGATGTTCTCAGTTGTAGAGTTGAGCCTCTTCCGATTACTTACCTTGGGCTTCTCCTAGGGGCAAAGGCATCATCTTTGGCAACTTGGAATGCGGTGATAGAGAGCATGGGCAGAAAACTTTCGAGATGGAAATGGTAGTATCTGTCAAAAGGGTGGAAGCTGGTTACGCTTAGAAGTGTTCTTGCAAGCGTGCCCATTCATTTCTTATTTGTATTTCAGGCTCCTAAGATGGTAATCAACCAGTTGGAAAGAATGATGCGGGATTTTCTATGGGGTTCATCTAGGGTGAAGAGGAGGATTCATTGGGTGGGGTGGAAGGATGTTTGCAAACCGGTGTCCCAGGTGGGCTGGGTATTCGTCCTTTGGAGGTGTCTAATAGAGTGCTGCTCAATAAATGGTTGTGGAGATTCGGGGTGGAAAGGAATGCCTCATGGAGGAAGACTTGTGGTGGCTAAGTATGGGGAGTCTCAAGCAGGTTGGACTAGTGGCATTCTGGAGGGGGCTAGGGGCTGTGGGGTTTGGGCCAATATATGCAAAGGGGAAGATGAGTTTCTTTGCTTTGTTAGATTTAGAGTCAACAATGGGGAGCGGGTTCGTTTCTGGCATGATCCTTGGTGCGAGAGGGAATCATTGGCTAGTCTTTTCCCGTCTTGTTACAGTCTAACGAAGTGTAAATGGGGGATGGTAAAAGACCATATGATCAGATCGGTAGTGCTGTGTTCCTGGAACATACAACCTAGAATGAACCTTAATGATTGAGAGATTGAGGAGATGGGGTGTTTATTGGAGTTGCTGGATCGTTATTGTATTGGAGGTGCGGATCAACATGATGAGATGGTATGGTGTTTGGAAGAAGAAAATGGCTTCATTGTCAAATCAATGTGCAAGGTACTTGGTACCTCAACCTCGGTCTCGTTTCCAAGGAAGTGTGTTTGGAATTCGAATATGCAATTAAGAGATTCTTTCCTGATGTGGGAATTGTGGTGGAATATGATTCTGACGTTAGACAATTTGAGGAGTGGAGGCATGTATCTTCCCTCATGGTGTTGCTTGTGTAAGGGCAAGGGGGAATCAGCCGCCTATATTTTCTTGCATTGTTCTTGGATAGTTCCGATTTGGTCTCACTTCATTAATTGATTTGGAGTTGCTCTCATCACATGGACAAGGTTGGGTAGAGAGATGTGGCTATTGGTGCCAGCTGCAACTTGTGGGGCCATTTGGGATGAGCGTAACATGAGAAGTTTTGAGGGAATCGAAAGGGAGGTGCGCAAAGTCCTTGATTGTATCTTTGCAAAGATCTATGGTTGGTTTTTCCTGGCTTAGTATAGGGAACCACCCCCATTAAGATCTTGGATCTTTGAATGGAATTTACTTTTGTTTTAGCCCATTTGGGAGTGTGCTAGCTCTTGGTCATGTTGTTTTTTTCGAGCATTCCTCATGCTGTATTGTTTGTCTTTCTCTTATAATACATTACTTTTTCAAAAAAAAAAAAAAAAAAAACACTCTCAACTCAACACAGCTTTATCCCAAAGAATTGGGGGCAGCTGCTTTGAATACTATTTTAGCATTTTCACTCTATTTAGGGGCACGACTTTCAATAAATCATAAGAACTCACATCTTTTTTAACTACTTCAGTCTAATTCTTTTTTGGTCTTCCCTTTTGTCCATAACATCTTTAACTTGCACACTGGTGCAATCATTAGCCATCGTTGAACATGATCAATCCATCTTAATTGATTTTTCTTCATCTTATCACTAATTGTGAAATCCTCAAGTTCTCGTGAATGCATATATTTCTGATACTATCATACTATCTCTTGTTATCATCCTTCTTAATGGAAGGAAATAGATGGGTCAGGGTTTAGGGAATTCCGCTCTCAGCATGGACGATAGAAGTGTTTCATAAAATTGGTGGTTAATGTGGAAAGCTGTTAACGGTGGATGCCAATACAAAGAATAGATCTCGCATGACTTTTGCTAGAATTAAGGTGGAGATCGACCCTCAACCAAATCCCTCAACACATGCTATTATCAATTGGAGAATAGAACTACAACCTCTTTGTGGAGGTTGAAATGGGGCCTGGATTCTTGGAGCCACCATTGCATGCCAGTGGCGGCAATTACCTAGGTAGAGGGTTAGAGGTTGGGGGAGAAAAGACTCAGCCGTTGGATGGAGGGTTTTTTCCTGAATTGTCGAATACAACTAATATCAGGGTTGCAATCTCAACCGTTGAATCAAGCTCAGAGACTGGTCTTACGGAACCACAGGACCTTAAGGCAAAGATAAATTGAATGTGAATTGGTGGGGGGAGACAGATGACGCTTTAGCTAATATGACAGTTGGCTGCTCATTAAATGACCCTGCAATCAACGACCTGGATTTAAATAGGTATAAAACTAAGTAGGGTTGGTTTTGGAGGCCCAAAAATCTTGGGCCCAATTCAGAGAATAAGATTTGGGGATTAACAAATGAGCTGACCCAGGGTGAAGCTGGGTCACCCAAGGTCATTGGTCCAACCGACACTTTAAGGTGTTCAAGCTTTTTAAATGGGGCGGAACCTTCTCACTTGCAGACGAAGGAAGGGGCAGTCATCAGATAGGAGGGAGAAATTGGGCCAAAAAAGGGTTGTTCTTTGGTCACTGGAGCACTGTAACAGGGATTACCGCAACTTAATTGATGAGATCTTTGAAGTAACATGGCCATAAGCTGTTGTGCATCGTATTTGTGGGTGACGCTGCGGCGGATTACATGGTAACTATGGAGGCAAATGGGACTGGAGGGGCAAAAAAGGACGACGAAAGGAGCTCCGACTAACATGATTTTTTCTCAATTGCATCAACGATGCAAAGGGATTCTCTCGATACTCCTCTCTTTCCCAGGGCTAGGTATGTGGTGATGAGCAGTCTAACTCCTATGGACATTGACGATGTAGTATATCAGCACGACAATCCGTTAAGCCTAGCGGTTTTGCGTAGAGATCCTTTGGTGGAAGGCCAGGGTTGATCTGATGGTGTAAATTTTCAAGGCGATAAGGAGTTAATGAAGGGGTCTAATGATGCTAATGGGCCAGAATTTATGACAGATGATGAAGACTGTCTGGAGGAGGTTTGTGGGGTTCACGAGCTCTTCACCCTTGAGGGAGGGAAGATTCTGGTCAACTATGAAGAGTCTTTGGAGGGGCTTTTCTCGACACCTTTCTTGGACTCTGTAGTTAGAGCAATTCGAGAACTGGATATGGAAGGATGGTATATTAGTGAAATGACAGGATCCAAAAATCAACAGTCTAAGTCACAACAGGACCCAGGTATGTCTCAATCCTTTGTTGCAAATTCTGTTTCACAAAATCAATCTTGTTTTCCTTGCCCTTTGACACATGATTCTCCAAATCTCTGCTCATCCATTAATAAATCAAGTGATTCTGTTTCTATGCACCTTGAGAATCTTTTGTCCCATGTACCTCAGCCTATTGACAACACCCATTGTGAGAATGTGGAACTGGGGATCTCGTGGCAGAAAAGAGCTTTGGGGTGGGAAGTGTGATAAGAGGGGACAGGTTTATTGATGAAATGAGCAATATCATAATTATGTTGAACAGTAAAATGATGGATTTGATGATTGAAAGGCTTGGGCTAATTGTGCGTAACAAAGTGGGGGAAGAAGTTAAGCTATTAGACTTTATTAAAGAAACAGAGGTAAACACTATTACATTGGGGAACACAAACAATAATGGACAGTGGGAAATAGAAAATCTATAATGGGATATGAAGGACAAGGAAAATGTGGGAGGCATTGATGGATCAAAGAGGGTCTTAAGGGGTACGTGATGTGTTCATCCATGAAATTGTTACATGGAATGTTCGTGGGTTAGGTGGTGTAGAGAAGAGAAGATCAGTGCGGGAGTGTATTTCTAAATACAACCCATTTATTGTAATTATCTAGGAAACAAAAAAAGAGGTAATGAGCAAGTTGGTGAAAAGCTCAGTTGGGGCCAATCTTATCGAATGGTGTGCCTTCCCTGCAATTGGTACACGTGGCAGTGTTCTCATTGCTTGGGATCCAACTGGATTTGTTAAAGTGAGTGAACATATGAGAAACTTCTCGGTCTCAGTTAAAATAATTGAAGTTGCTTCTGGTTTCAAATGGTTGTTGTCCTATGTCTATGGCCCATGTAGGCCTTATAACAGGTCTGAGTTTTGGGAGGAGCTAGTGCAGATCCGGGCTCTATGGGGAGGCTCGTGAGTGATTGGAGGTGACTTCAATGTTACTAAGTTTATGCATGAGAGAAATAAACCCAATAACAATAGAGTATGAATGAATTCAACAATTTTATAAATCAATGCGGGTTACGAGATTCACCCTTACTTAAGGCCAAATTTTCTTGGACGGATGGAAAAAAAAACCCTCTATTATCAACGTTAGATTTCTGGTTTCACACTGTTGGGAGGATGTATACCCTCATTTCTCTCAAGAAACCTTACCTAAGATAGCTTCTGATCATTGGCCCATTATCCTAAATACATCAAAAATGAACTATGATCCTATTCCTTTCCGCTTTGAGAATATGTGGGTGACACATCCGCAATTCCTTGACTGCATCCGAGATTGGTGGAATGAAGCACAAGTGGAGGGATATGAACGTTTTCGATTTATGAAGAAGTTGCATCACTTGAAACATTGATTGAGGAGTTGGAACAAGAGCACATTTGGGCTCCTCCATGAAAAAAAAAAGAATTAATATGGAGTGAGATGAAAGTCATGGATCGAGTAATTTGTCTCCTTCTTTAAAGGAAAGGAGGGACCAATTGTTTGTGGATATGGAATGCACTCTTCGACAAGACTTATATTGGAATAAAAAAACCAAATGCAAATGGCTAAAAGAAGGAGATGGTAATACAAGTATTTTCATAGGGTGGCAAATGGGAGAAAGAGGAAAAACAGTATCATCCTTGTTAATTCAAGGCCAAATGGTTCACGATTTTCAAAAAATTAAAGATGAGACTATTCATTATTATTCATCTTTGTACAAAAAAGAAGGGGGTGATATACCAAGAATACCAAATTTGTTCTCTTCTAAAATTGATCTTGAGGCGGCCCGTAACTTAGAGAAGTCGTTTTCCGTGGAGGAAGTTAGGCAAGCGGTAATGTCTATGATGAAATACAAATTGTCAGGTTCGGATGGTTTCTCAGTACTTTTCTTCCAAGAAAGTTGGGACATTGTTTAAGATCTCATGAAGGTTTTTGCTGTATTTTTCAAAAGAAGAGTTATAAGTAAGGGGGTTAATGCTTTTTTCTTGGTTTTTTTGCTAAAAAAGAGTGTGGCTAAGGAAATGTTAGACTTCATGCCCATCAGTTTGGTTGGTAGTCTATATAAAATTATTGCAAAGGTGTTATCAATCCGGTTGAGGGGAACAATTGAATCTATGGTCCTTAATTCTCAAAATGCATTCGTGAAAGGAAGATAAATCCTAGATGGTATTCTAATAGCCAATATATGCGTGGACGGAAGAAGAAGGAACAGGGTCCCAAGACTTGTGTGCAAAATTGACTTTGAGAAAGCCTATGACAGAGTAAACTGAGGTTTTTTTCTTTTTGTCTTTTTGCAATGGGTGATGATTCAAAAAGGTTTCGGGGAAAGATGGAATCGTTGGATCACAGGTTGTTTAGATCATCCTCATTTTTCCATCATGTTAAATGGCACCTCAAAAGGGTTCTTTGAGTCATCTAGGGGTATCCAACAAGGAGATCCACTATCCCCTTTCCTCTTCACTCTTGTAGTGGATGCTCTAAGTGAGCCAATGGCCAAAGCAAAGTCGAGGGGAGTCATTGAGGGGTTTCCTATTGGCAATGTTGGCTACGCAATCAACCATCTTCAATTCGTCAATGGCACTATGTGCTTCCTTAAAGCGGAGGACTCCCAAGTTTATTTGTTGAAGGATATTCTTCGTATTTTTGAAACAATATCGGACCTCAAAATCAATTTGTTAAAAACTACACTTGCGGGAATAGCGGTGGCGGAGGAAGAGGTGTTGAGATTTGCACGAATCATGGAGTGTAAAGTTGATACTTGGCCAATGAAGTATCTCGAATTACCATTGGGTGGTGTATCTAAATCTTTGTCCTTTTGGGATCCAGTCGTGAAAAGAATCCAAGGCAAGTTGAAGTGTTGGAAATGATCTTACATTTATATGGGGGGTTGTATCACTCTTATTAAAGCCGTTTTATCTACCTTACCGGTGTACTACATGTCACTATTCAAGATGCCGGCAAAGGTCATATTCAAGATTGAAAAATTCCAAAGAGATTTCTTGTGGGATGGAGGAATGGACAAAAAAGATTATTTGGTTAATTGGAAAGATGTTTGTAGGCCCAAGTAGACGGGTGGGTTAAGGATTGGGAGGATTACGGAGAAAAACATGGCATTGATGGGTAAATGGTTGTGGCGCTTTTCTACAAAACGTGATTCTCTATGACATTCCACAATTTCTCACAAATATGGGTGCCACTCAAATGGGTGGGATTGCAATTTTCATACTACCGCCTCATGGTC